>CAJNOI010000959.1:0-21792 GCA_905250115.1 Adineta steineri | reverse complement strand
ACAATTCCAGAAAAAACAATATAATTTACCTGTAGTCTGCTCTGTTGCTATCAAAGGAAAAGAAAAAGAGAAGTTATTTTTTAAAACAAAAGAAGTATCTTATGAAAACCTACTTTCAGTAGTACTACCCTCCATTACAGTGTCCATGTTAAGCAGTTCTCTATTTAATTCTTCTTCATCAACTTGTAAAAAATTTCCAATATCACTATCATCTTGAATTGAAGTTTGACGAGTTAAAGAAGAAGAAGTAGTAGTAGGTTGTTTTGTTGTAGTCTGACATGTTGTTGATGAAATATTATGTAGTATAGAAGTAATTGACTTGAATTTGATGGGTGATGATTTTGTGGTTTGATCCGCAAGTAATATAAATCCTTCATTAAGTGGATGACTTTCAAATTTTGCTTTTATTGATAGATCTTGTAGATCATTTAACCAAGTATTGTCCGATATCGTTTCTATAAAGCTAAATACTATAATATCTGTAATTATTATCGAAAGATTTTTAATATAAATAATTTACTTATAATGGATATGATTAGAAATATTGAATTTAATCCTTGTAATGAGATAAATGTGTCAAAACAATACATATTCATAAGTATATTTTTATTCGAGTAATTAGTTGCAGATAATACGCATGTTATATTCAATGTAATAAAAAGTGCCTTAGCTTGAGTATTTACGTTGAGATTTTCTTACAGAGATATTAACACTTATTTCGTGAATGATGTAAAGAAAAATTCGATAAGCATTGTAAAAGAATAAAAAAAAGGCGATTGTGCAGTACATTATGTTCTGTCAGCTCTTACTCTCATGTTTTATTGTACTGAAATGTATCATCCAGTTTATTATCGTTTATCGATTGAATATAAATCATTCAGAAATATTCGATAGGTACAGGCATTAAAGACAGTTACCTTTTTTTTTAAAAAATTTTTCTTTAATTTTCTCGGTCTGTGATATTTTGCTGGTTTGAAATTAGACAGTTATTAAAGGACAAGAATCTATCTGTTTTAAATTAATTATTTGGAGTTCAATATCTTTTGATACCAGGATTAAGAATCTAACAAAAGAGATAGATATTTCGAGCAATAGTTAAAGAAACAAAACCTTTCATGAGCACATATATTGATCATAGGCATCATTATATCTCATGTCATACTAATAAAAGGTTTTTTTTAGTGCATTGCAATTGATATTGAAGTGTGCTTATATCGTATGTTAAAATACAGTAAAAGATAGATTGTAGTTTGATTTTTACCGATCAAATTTACCTGACAGGTAAAACTCTTTGAATCTTCACCTGATGCAACGATAAATATTCTGTTCTGCAAAGTGATTATTATGCACATGAATAAATTTAATTGAACGAGAAGCATTACATTTATAACATATAAACGATTGTAGCCGTAGGAAAAGAAATCGAATGTATATTTCATCAATATTATGATTTTAAAATACATGTTGCAGTCTTACATAGTTTTATATATTACATAAATTATCTAATTGTGTGTATTGCATAGAAAAGAACGGCATCATCTATAAAATAATATTATCATTGGTCCTTTTCAATTTTACTTCTATTTATGAATCATCGAATTTCTTACTTTCATCTCTTTTCGTAATAAGACATGATGAAATCAATTCGAATTATAATAAATCTTTTAAAATAATTATCACTAACAATTAAGAAAAACTCACTTAGTATTCAATTAATTATAAAATACCATTAAACATATTCATTTTTGGTTGCTTTAATTCAAATATTTGTAGATATATTTTAACAGTAAATATATCAGAAAATTATTTCTTCTAGATTTCATATTTAAATCATGTGTGGCATTTGTTTTTCTCTTCATACACAGGTAAGAATTATATAACTAAATCAGAATGTGATGGTACATATTCAACAGAGAATAAAAAAGTCACTATAATAAAATTCTTTATTTTAGTCAACATCTGTTCCCATAGATTATACACCATTAAATGCACGTGGTCCTGATTTTCAAAATCAATATGGACCTATTTCACTTACATCTGACTTCTATGTTACATTTGCTGTTAGTGTCCTTGCTCTTCGAGGATATAAACAAGAACAACCATTTATTGATGAAGATGGAAATATACTTTTATATAATGGAGAAATCTATGAAGGTCCTTTACAAGTTCGTTTTTTTATTTATTTAAAGTTAATCTGATATGAATTTTTGTTTCTATAGATTAAACCAGATGATAATGATGGTATACTTTTATCTAATCATTTAAAAACTTGTTCAAATGAAATAGATATTTGTAATTTGATATCAAAATTAGAAGGATGCTTTGCTTTTATTTATTTTCAAGTATGAAAAATTCAATTCAATTGAAACGTTTTTTTTTTCATTTCATAAATTATTATTTTCTTTAGTTTAGAAAAAAACCAATAGCTTATATTATGGACGTGATCGATTAGGACGTCGAAGTTTAATGTATTCCATAACAAATGATACACAATCAAATTTGAAAATGATTCTTAGTTCAGTTCGATTAAATCATCTCGTAAAATATCTTATATTTTCAATATTATATATATTTCATTATTTTATTTATAGTCATATACAGAACTTGATTCAAATATTCTTCATAAATTAACAGTACTATCAACTGATAATACATTTAAAATTGAGACTTTTCCATATATACATTCAATGATCGATAGTTTTCCTTCTGAACCACCGGATGTTTTATTAAACGAATTTGAATCGAATTCAATATTTCAAAATATATCAACAACATTTCTTAGTCAATTACAAGCAGCTGTTCAACGACGGATTGTAAATTTACCTTCACTCTGTCGTCAATGTAAACGTTTAACAGATAGTAATCTTCGTCCAATAAATGGATGTCAACATGCTAAATTAGCAATACTTTTCTCGGGTGGAATCGATTCAACTGTACTGACTGTATTAGCTGATCGAATTTTACCAATAAATGAACCTATTGATCTACTTAATGTGGCGTTTTTCTCAGACGTATTCGTACCACCAGCAGATCGACAAACAGGTAGTGATATAAAATACATAAAAAGAATATCTATATGATCTCAAAAATGGCCAAGAATCAGTGGCGGATTTACGGGGGGACGATAGGGGTGATCGTCCCCCCCCCTCTCCGCAGATATCGCCCCTCCGTACTCAAAACAGAAATCACCCCCCCCCCTTCCAAAATCCTAGATCCGCCACTGCCAAGAATCATTCTATTATAGCAAACTGAAATGTATTGAAGATGATAAATGAGTTTTATTTACTACTGACATTGAAAAAGCATTTCCAATTGCTATCCATATTTTTATTTAGGTCTAGAAGCTTTAACTGAACTTAATCCAGCTCGACAATGGAATTTTGTTAAAGTAAATTTTTTTTTCATAAAATCATAATCGAATTTTAATTTCGTAAACATCATAGATCGATGTTAATGTAAAGGAATTACAACATTATCGTGAAAATATTATTAAAAATGTTATCTATCCATGTTCAACAGTATTAGATGATAGTATTGGTAGTGCTCTATGGTTTGCTGCTCGTGGTAATGGAGTACTTCATCCTGATAATATATCATATGAAAGTTCAGCAGAAGTAATAAAAAGAAAATGATTGATGATATGTATATATAGACTATTTATTTTAATAAATAGGTATTATTATCCGGTTTAGGTGCAGATGAACAATTAGCTGGTTATTCGAGACATCGATCAACATTTCAAACAAGTGGATGGAAAGCACTTGAAGATGAACTTGATATGGAAATAAATCGAATTTCAAAACGAAATTTAGGACGTGATGATCGGTAGAAAACTATTTTTATAATAGATTTATTATTTCTTCTTCTTGTTTTTTTTATTTAGTGTAATTAGTAGTTTAGGTAAAGAAGTTCGATTTCCATTTCTTGATGAACAAGTAGTCGATTATCTTCATTCAATACCTATTTGGTACAAAGCTGATCTACGTTTAGGACGAGGTATTGGTGAAAAATATCTACTCCGTTATGTAGCACGTCAATATTTATCACTTCCACAATCATCAACATATCCTAAACGTGCGATACAATTTGGTTCAAGAATTGCAAAACTTGAAAGTAGAAAAGAAAAAGCATCTGATCAATGTGCAAGATTAACAACAGATAATAATAATATTGATAATGAAGACTAGATTCATTTATTATATTTATTATTATAAACAAAAATAAAAAAGAATAAAAAATATTACATACGTTATATATTGAAAAGAACATAATATAGATGAATAATAGATATGTATCTATCTAATGATTTTGCTTCATCTATTAATTGAATTAGTAAGAGAGTAACTGATTTTCTATGTAAAAAGAACTAATTGTAAAATAATTAAATTGATATCAGATAAATTAGCTGATGTATATAATGAAATTATGTGTACTATAAATATATTTGAAGATTTTCTATGAAACTAAAATAATGTTTGCCAAGAATTATATTAATATAATTACACATGTATAATTTAATTGATATATTGTATTACAAAAAAAACTAAGGTCTTTTTCGATTGTCTAAGTTTGCTTTTAAAAATATACATTGAATTTATATTCGTTTGTCGGTCAACTAGACTTTATTATATTTTTTTTTCTGTAAAAAAAGCCAAATAAAGAAATAATAATTGAGAAAAAAAAGCGACCAATAATGTACATATAGATAATAATAATAATAGTAATAATAATAATGGGAACAAACACAACAACAAGAACAACGAAAAAAAAAAAGATCAAATACAGATGTCAGCAAATTTCCTTTTATTCGCTGACAAGAGAGAAAAAAAAGATAACTGTGCACTGGAAATCTTAAGAAAAAAATATATATCGATCTTTCTAAAGAGGTCAAGAATTTTTCTATGTGTATAATACTTTCATTTTGATGTCTATGCATATAACTCAATTGATGCAATGACGATAATAATAGATTTTGAAAGACACATTTATACAAAATCAAAGTTCATTTCTATGATGATGATGTTCGTCTTTTTTTTTCTAGATAAAAAAATAAGCAAGGAAACGGTATTATATTTTTTTTTTCACTATAAACATCTAAATTTTAAGGAAAAAGAAAATGTTTACACACGGACGGAATGAATTCGTTCGCGTGTTTGCATCAATCATATTTTTTAGGTATTTTGAGTAGAATCTCCTTATTGTTTTTCTATGACAGCAAACAAACGAAAAAGTAGAAATGGTGGTGAACGCGTTTTTGAACGCTAGATAGATCGAGAATAGAAAAGAAAACTCAGATTGAAAAGAAGAAAAATTATTCAATGCATGTTCATATATATACATGCAGGAAATATGTTAAATTCAAAAAAGAAAAAAGAAATTCAAAGACAAAATAATTATGAAAGTACATAGATTCAATCGCCGGGATGTTCAGGACATGATCGATTGATACGAAACCAATTGTCGATACAACTAAACAAAGTTAAACATAATTATATATCATTCTATGATTTAAAAACAATTAAATTTTGTTCATTTGGTAATACAGAATAGCTAAACAGTTTAGTACATAGCCTAACAAATGTTTCATTAAATCCTGGGTATGACTCTATTTCTATACTAGAAACAAGTATAGGTGATTTATTACTCAATTGTTGTCTTCGATTTTGCAAAATTCTAATAGGTTCACGACTTGCAATTTGTACTGATCAAGGAAGTACTGTCGATGTCGTGCTCACAGTTTAATTTGAGATCTATGAATGAACTTTTCATGTTCAAGTTAACGTTCCAAAGTTATCAAACTGATCTAGATCATTTTGAAGGTTCAGATGATTTTTCTAGAAGTTTATCGAAAGTTTATTTTTGTACAGGTATACATTGAACACTCTTTATCTAGCATAATAATACATTTGCAGTGATAATATTATACTGAAAATTAATTCAATATATCAATCGATCTAGCAAATCTTAATCGAATTCATGCTCTATATCTAATATCCAATCCGATTACAAGGCTTTGCTATATACAGAAGGTATTGATAGTATGCCTATTAATCATACATACCGTATTGGCATTGTAGCATAACTAGTCATAGGAACAGTCGTATAGGGTATATAATTGACACTACAAATAATTTAATACTAACTTTTCGATGTATCCGATTTGTATGAGAATTAAAGTATTTCGATAACGAAAAAACTAGTATTAGCTATATATATGCTACTTTCTTCTAAGAAAAAAAAATTGATTTCGATTTATAATTTACAATAAGAGATCAGTCTACTTCTAATTGTTTGTTATTCATCCTTTTTTTTTTACTTCAAAAAGAAATCTACTTAAAATTCATATGATTATACAGTTTGAAAATTGGATATGAAATTTATAGTACACTCTAGTGTTTTAAATTAACATAAAGAGAACTAATCAATTAACATAATACTAGTCTATGGTTGTCTATATATATTTTTCAATTTCACATGCGTAAATTTACCTTTTGTGATAAATACAAAGACATGGTAATCGAGCAATTTTTTGTCCTTCAACTAAATCATCAAGACATATGACACATTCACCTTTATTTTCCGTTAGTGTATCTTCTACATGAAATAGAAAATAAAAATAAAAATTTATTTTATAATGAAGAAAATTTTTTCTAAAAATCAAACCATTATAATCTATTCGTGGTTTTGATAGACATTGAAGAATATGTTTATCAAATGAATCGCTTGGAATTGTTTTATTACAAACAGGACATGGAACATCATGAAGTGCAATAAGAATACGTTGTAAACGTCGACGAGCTTGTGGAGATTCATCATCTGAACTTGGATCGTCTGAGTCACGTTCAAGTCCAACATAACGTAATAAATTAAAATTAAATGCTGCTGCTGACATCGGATCAACATTTTGAGATGTTGTACGATGTCGATTATGATTTGATGGATTATTAGCAAATAATCCATGTAAATTATTATGACCACTACTTGAACGATGACGATGATGTTGGGAATGATGAGATGAACCATTTGAATGTGTACGTGGATGAGCTAAATTTGTTGACGAACCATTACCGGTATTTCGATGTGCTGTTGTTGATGATGATGATGCCGATGATGGTGGAGTTGTTAATCTTCCACCCATTTTGTTTCTCCCTAATAGTTCCTTTTTTTATTTTGTAAATTATCAAATAATGTTAGGAATTAAATATAATAACAAAATATTCTTCATAAAATATTCATATTAATTATCAACATATCTAAATAGGAATCTTATTCAATTATATTATTTGAATTGTGACAATGAATGTCATAGTATAGAAAATACGAATCAAATCAACAAATAAACATCATCATACGTCTATCCATTTATTACCTTAAGTGATTGTGTCGACATCTTATTTTAATTTACATTGGTCTATCGATATATCCAGAGCGAAGCTATTGCTCGTGCAAATTTTTTTATGTAATAATAATAATATTGACATACACGCACTGAACCATAGAAAATGTATAGTAAATAACGACAAATACGTTTTTGATATATATATATATATATATTTAAAAAATGCTAACGAATTTTGTTATAAATGAAAAAATGTGTCAAAAAGAACCACGCAAACGTTCTCGTTCGAGTACTCGACGTTTGCGATATGTACGTTGTGTATCATTTTTTATGCTTGGATTTTTTTCATCAACAATAACTTTTCTTATAACATTTTATGCTACTTCGAATGCTCTATCGAATATAATCTCATCTATTTTTTTTTCAAATTCTTATAATTCTGAACTTCAAGTTCCATTATCACCTCGTGATGCAATTAAAAATTATCAACCGAGAGATTTTTTGGGTAAAAGAAAATCTATAAATTATGATTATCATCTAAGATATAATGATTTTAATTATCGTAAACCTGAAACATTAACTTATAAAAGTCGAACATATTCAAATAATACCGAAATATTATTTCGTTTTCCAAAAACAACTGCAATAACAGCATTATTACTTATATTTCATAGTTGTAAACATTCCGCATATGAATGGTTTCATACACCTGAACGACAACGTATTATTGGTGCTGCTCTTGATCTTGGTTATGCTTGTTTAGTATTTCAATCAACTGATAAAATTACAAAATGTTGGTCAAATGATGTTGATCTTTATCAAAATAAAGATATACAAATGGTATTAAAAGGACTTGAAGAGTTCTATAAAGAATATCCTCAATTAGGTACAAAGAAAATTAGTTTTTAATTATATTGTTGACATTGATTTGTTTTATTTTAGTATCTGTACCACGATATACATTTGGTGTATCAAGTGGCGGTATATTTTCAAGTATCTTGGCTATTAATCAACAATATCGTATACAAGGACAAATTATATTTATTTCAATTATTCTACCTGAAATCTTATATACTTATGTAAAAGCACAAAATTATCCACCAACTGTTTGGATACATGTAAGTGTTATTGTTAATGATTTATAGATCATTACAGTCATTGTTGCCTGGAATCCTATCGAAAAAATAGAATAGAGCATGTGATTGACAATAGATGTATTACTTTATTCACCAGATGATTGAAATAATTGTTTTATTATTTAAATTTATCGTATCGAATTTTGAGATTAATTATCTAATAGCATATTCAAATTCATATTTTCTTCTTCGAAAAACATTAGATATAATTTTATCTCTGTTTAGATGTTACGTGATGTTGAATTTGCATCTGAAACACGTATCAAAGCTTCGAAACAAATATTTATGGAACAAAATATTCCTTGTAATAATTTTCCTATTGAACCATTACAAGTAAAACCAACGATATTTAGTGAACGAGTACCAACAATAGATTCTGAAACATCATATTTTCTATACTATCTACTTCTACGAAATCAATGGTTAAATACTCATACTTATTTACTATACAATCCACGTCGTAAATTTGCTTGGCAAGACTTTTTATTTCCTCAAATCGAACAAAATCATACAAGAGCAAGAATATTTAAAAGTATAAATGATCATAAAAATGAAATATCAGAATTTTTAAATACAATTTATGGTGAACATGAAATAAGTTATGAACGTTCATCTGAAGCATTAAACTGGTTCAAAGAATTGTTTACTTCATCTGTTAAGAAAACTTAACTCAAAAGGTGATCTCATGTTTATTTTTGTTGTGAATTGTTTTTGTGATAAAATTCTCTTTATCTCTGTGTATATGCAATTTATTTGTATGATAAATTTAGTCTGTGGTAAAAAGCTTATTCTCAATTGCAATAGATTTTATTGTGTTGTATGTTATGCCATTTTTTTGTAGTAAAACAAAAATAAAAATATAATATGATCATAACTTGATATACTATCAAGAACACGGCATATCTTTGTCTCTGATTTCATATTTTTTAACAAGAGATAATTTTTTTTGAAAGCACAGCTTATGACAACACAAGGATATCAAAAAACAAACAACAGGACGTATTGACATTGGTCTGACAAGAGATAATAAAAGATACAAATTATATGCATAACTGATCAATAATCCTATTTAATGATGTAAGTGACAAGATGTTATATAATATTTTCTCATGATTACATATGTTCTTTTTATAAAAAATTAAATGATTTAAGTATCGAAGAAAAACATATCTTTGATATGGATGATAGCACGATTTCAATTGGCTTTACTATTAGATGAAAAGAACGATATATATATTCTAATCATATAGACTGCAGTCTTTATTTTTGTAGAAACCGTAGTGATTGATGAACAATTGGTGTAATCAAAGCTAGCTGTGAGAATAATTTAATTCTTGTTGGAAAAGAATTAACATTTAATAATCTATTTCACATCATACATAGATGATTTTTCCGTAAGAAGAATATTTATTTTGATGATGACATCTGTCATAGGAATACTTCTTTTTGAATATTATAATAAAGGTTAAAAACTAGTTCATCATGAATACAGGACATTACAAGTATGGAAAATTAAAATCATCCTTTGATTGTATCTAATATTTGATTTATGCTAAAGATATACAAAACAAACATCATTTATTATCCATAGCTAGTTGCATGAATAACTTTGATAAATATTTGAAGTCTCCTTGTAATGTAATCATTAATCATTCCATAAATATATAAGTATTACATGGGCGTCTTTTTTTATTTAATTAAAAACAAATTTTGAATTCTATAGTACAGATCAATAGGTAAAGTTTTAGAGTGTGAGAAGGTTGATTTTTACTTTAGAATTTTTTTCTAGTTGTGATTATGAAATTATTTTATAGAAGATGCTGTAATTTTGAACCGAAATTTCAAGTATTATATAGGAAGATGTCAATATTGATGAGTTAATTAATTTTCATTGAATTTTTTTTTTACATCATAATAAGTTCCTTTAGATAGATCTTACAAGGACAAACTACTTAGAAAAATTGGAGGAAATAACTTCTCCTATTGTCTATTTATTTGAATTCATTAATACTCGATCGATCTATATATTTTTTTTGTTATTGAGAAGAAAGTAGAGAATGATTTGTCTTTATGAATAGACTCTTTTTTTGTATTATTACTCATACTAAATGAAAAGAAAGAACGATAATATTAATGTTGAACAAAAACAAAAAAGAAGCGAAATATTGATCTGTAATAATAGATTTCTTGTTATTGCTTTTGCGTTAGATTGTCTATTGAAGTTTAGATTTATTTTCTTACATCTTTCAAGACAAAAGAACATAATAAATTTTCTATTGATCATGTTTTATTTTTATATTTTTTTTTGTTGAAATTTCTCCTGAGATTTATACTTCAACTAAATTCATTAATTTGTTCGTAGTTCTAGAACTAAAGAACAAATAACGATTTACGCATGCATGCACTTTATATTAAGTCGTTTCAATTTTTATTGACAGACGTTCGTTACATCGTGTTAGTTAAGCAGAAAATATCTATCTCTATTTTTTCTGCTTCAAATATCAAAAACCAGTTGAAAAGAAAAATAAGTATACGATATACAACTTCTTTTTTTCTATGTTAGAATTATTTAGATAGAAGTTAAGAATAAGTCAAAGTGAGAAAAAAAACGCCTATCATTTCCGTTTTTTTTTTTGGGCGAAATTTACAAATAGAAATTGATATCTTAGAATAGATTAGATCATTAATAAGATAGATCGATATTCAATAGGACTTAGAAATAAATGATGTTCAATCACGATATAAAATGAGGGCAAGTAAAGTATTTGTTTTCGACATTCTTCTATACATCAATAAGCATTTTGAGTTGATTCTTTCGTATTTAAATAATAAATTTTATTGTTTTCTTTTAGACTATTAAATCCGATATTGAATAAAAAAAAATGCTTGGTGGATTTTTTAAAGTAACCCTATCTCTTCATGTTTTGATCCTGTTCGTTACTCTTCTATGGCAAGTAGCAACTGCAAATACTTCATCGGTAAATATTCGAATGTCAAATTGTATCACCTCATAAAGCTATTGTTATTTTTCTACATACAAATATAAGATTGATCATCCAATAATTATTTTCTTAATTAAACCATAGTATTGCTATTTCATGCAGATATAAAATACTAATGATTTCTATTAATTCTGAGTGAATCATTGCGAGTACCGAAAAAATTCATTTGACCTGAGCAAACATTTTTTTCTTCACTCATATATACCAGAATGAAGTTAAACATTGATGATTGATAACATTTTATCTAGTTTAATACGTACTTTTTTTTTACTCTAGAGAATATGGAAAAAAAATAGGTTGACTATTTTGACAGGCCAATAATAGCAAACGTTAATAATCAACTTTTCTCACGCGTTTGATTATATTTTAACTAACATAGAAACAAAAAAGTAACGACGTAAAAATAATAAATAGTATCAAGTTTTTCCAATGAGAATTCACATATACCTGTCTTGAATTATACTTTTCTCATGGCAATGTAATAAATTATACTCGGAACTGCTAAAATCCAAATTCTATAAACTAATAATTTGAACTTTTCTTTCTAGAACCTGGAAATTGACAATAGTTTGGCTAAATCAAATGAAGAAATCTCTCATTTATTAGCTAATAATAACGAACAAAAAAGTGTAAATCTGGTGAATCCTTCATTAAATAATCCAGTAGCCAGTCATAAATCTCTTCATAACAAAAAACGTATTCACTCACGATCACGTCGTCGTTATAGAAAAAAATTGCATCCAAATACTGAACTACCAAATTCATCAAATGGTATTCAATCAGAAGGTAGGCATAAAAAAAATTCTCGATTATACAAACAAATTCATTCTATAGTAGATAATCGTCTGAAACGTTTTCGAATGTTAAATCCAGAAGAATTTCAAGAAATGCTCAGCTCAATGAGCCAACAACAACCAGATGAACAACGAACAGGATACAATCCTATGAATACACTCGATGGTATACAACTTGAAAGTAAATTTAATTATTTTTATTATTAATTCAATATTAACTATCTTTTTTTTTTCTTTAGATTATTGGTCACGTAAATAAAAAATAATAATATGATTTGATATAAACCTTATTTTTCTTTTTTTTTTCCTTCGCTGATGCTTATGGATTCATATATATGTATAGAGGAATGAATGTTTGTTTATTGAATGATTTATCTATGTTTCAGTAAGAGTGTATAGTTTTTTGTTGCCTTCATGAACAGAAAACAAGGAGAAGAAGAGAAAGAAAAATGATACGATCTTGTTTTGTTCTAATATATTCACTGTCATAAATAAAAATGAGTTTCATGCCAATAATATATTCATCATGTTATACTATTGCTTAAACTTCAAATTGTATATTTCTTCTTTCAAGCAGTAGTCATCATCACAGATGCTCGGCTACTCATAAATATCATCCGTGCAGAAATTATGTGTATTTCATGAGAATTTTAATACGTTAGACTCACGTCTTTTGTAGACTATATAACACAAGCAAAAAAAATATATTTTCGATCGATCAATATTATATTCTGAAGTACTCTATTCCAATTCTAAACAGGATAGATTTCATACAAGTTACTAGTAAAATAATAAAACATTGATGATAGCTAAATATTACTTCTTGATTTATCGGTGACGTAATCCTTTGTCTCTTTAATGTTAAATATTATGCTTGCTTTTACTTCATGCTCACATTAATATGTATTCACTTGAACATGCATCATGTACCTTTTATAATAGAATATATTATAGGACTTAAATAAAAGAACTAATCGTTATGCTTCCTCAATTGTGATGCATAGTTCAGTATAAATGTATATCAAATTAAATATTCGAAGTACGATCGAAAATAGAAAAGTTACAAATCAAGATTTTTCTGTTTACGTTTGAAAAAATATTTCAAAGTCAGTTATTTCATATTTATTAAAATATTTTTTACTCATATTTTATTACTGAAACAAATTCAGTGTAATGCATGCAACCTGTTACTAACACTATTAGTTATCAAAAAACTTTTTTTACTAGAAGCTAAATTAAAAGATATAATTAAACGTGCAAAATTTTAAATATAAAAAAATCCAGCATGTAATACTGAGAGATTCTCTCATTTTAGAATAGATGGCAATGTTAATTTAAGATTTTATCTATAGTAAATGGAATAACTACTTGCAATACAATTAAAATATATCACTATGTTGCTGATGAACGTCTCTGTTTTCAATATCTTTTCCTCAAAATCTAATTAACATAAAAACAATTCATCTGGTTTAGGAGTGTTACTTTATTTTTATTTATAATACAGAATAAAGAAAATATTTTCAAGTAATCGGTAGATAGATAAATAATTGATATAAAAACAGGTAATATTGATCGCAGTTTTTTTCTGTCACCAGCCACATTCTAATATAGAATAATGTTAGCAAATGAATGTGAGGTATAAAAGATTTATGGGAAAAGCTTCTCTCCAGAATGTGAGTTATCTATTAAACTGTGAATGGTTTACATTCATAAGAAAGTCAAAGGAGTGTTTGAACATCACTGAGTTCAGGAGTAAAATAATTGTTATGGAATAAGTTGTTCCCAAACGACAAAAGGAGAGAGGTATTCACTTCTTGATTAAATATCGACAGCATAGTTTTTTGATGAACTGATATTTGATTGATGCTAAAAAGACTCATAAATCGTGGTAATTCAAAGATAAATATATTTAAACCACCATATGGGATGAAAATTTTTTTTTACACGTTTTGTAATACATTACTAGTGACTGAAAAATCATACATTAATTTAAAGCTATAATTAGAGATTAGTCGTACAGTTCAGATGTTCTTTTGAACCATATGTTTATTACAGATAAGAGAAGAAGTAATACTCAAAGTAATTGATCGCAATAGAAAAAATTTTAATCGTTCAAACTTAAGGTTGCAAAGAAAAGTATGATTTAAGCTAAAGTAGGCAACTCTTAAAAAGATAAGGCAATGATGATTTCTATTGTATGTCACATATTGACTACTCTTGCAAAAAGTCGCCAAAATAAATGTAAGTTTTAATTTAACGTTAACTTAATAAGGTTCGTTTTTAATATTATGAAAATATCAACATATTTATTGTTACGTCAAATGGTATTTTTAGTTTCTTCAATTTAATAATCGTTCACATAACACTGTTAATATTAAAATAAAACTATTATTTTGCAAATGATGCTGTTTTAGCAGAGTACACAGTTTTACATGAAATAGAACATATGATAAAGATCATATAGATCAAGCTTGATGAATACAAACGTTTTGAAGGAATAGGTTTTCTTTTTCTTTACGTAAAATATATATATAAAAACCAAGAATACAGAAAACTATCTTGAAAATGACTCTTCAAATGCGTCGAAACGCCGAATAAAAATTTTTTTTTAATTTATTTTTAAATTAAATTAACAGTCTGGCATATAATTCCATAGCACTCAACATATATGCAAGGTCGTGAAGGTATCAAATCTAGTATAAAAATTTGACATAAGATTTCGGAGGTGATCCATTATCGCTATTGGATCGTTCATGTCGTTGATGTAATGGTTATAATAAACTTTATATAAGTTTCGAAAACCATTCCCACGTACTCGATACCCGTAACTAAATATATGGGCATCACCACTGTTTAGCCAAAATTCACTCAGTTGTATGTATTGATCGCCTAGAAGCTTATAAGCCATAGCAATTCCAAGACCAACCGGAAGATCATGAAATTCATCTCTTTTAAAGTTTCGATGAGGATCTACAGCTTTACGTCGGGCAATTTCTATGAAAAACAGAAGACGAATCGCAGGACTATCAATATTTTCATTAGGCAATGCGTCGAAACGAAGTGGAGGTCGCCCATATTCCATAAAAAGGCAATTTCCAGGCTGTTTAGCGTGATCGCTTCCATCGTACCTGAGTTCTAATATGAATCTTCGTCCACGGTAGACAATAGTTTCAGCACAGACATCACAAATATTCGATGGTGCGTCTTTATAGTAAGTGGTGTAATGAGACCCATCTCGTTTTGGTTTGTTCCTCTGTTCTAATTTGACAGTCTGCACATCCATTAGATGTCGAACAATTTGTTCATAGGATAAGGATGTTAAATCAACTGCAGCTGGTCTCTGGGTGGGAGTTGTGCTTTCATCAATTAAACTACCCACAACCAGATTCGTTATTGGTTTAGTAATAAGATGAGCAGCATCGGTCTTGTTCCAAAAGGAATTTTCAATATTTCTCAGCTGATCGTCTGTTAACAAGGTCATTCCTTACTGAAATGACAACTATGTTGCAAAGTCTAGAGAAAAATCATGCACTAAAGGAAGAGCAAAAATTACAATAGATCAGAAATGAGTTCCCCAAAGTTATACTGCCTCAAAATGTTTTATAGCGTCCTCTATGACGATTTTAGCGAACGAAAAAAGTCATGCGTTGTGTTGTCACGATCGGTCCTTAATATATGGCTGTCAACGTAATAGAAGTTTGAAAACAAACGATGGAAGGAAAAATACACGACTCTACAATTAAAAAAAGAAAAACGTTTTTTTTCTATCGACTTTTCATTTATATATATGAGATACATAAACGTGAGAGTTATAAAAACAAAAAAAAACAAAATTTTTCTTTTCTGTTAGTTTTTCGTTTATATAAATAGCATAAATAAAGAGTGCACTGGATATTTAAGAAACGGAAAAAAGAAAAATTTTTCTTTTATCTTCTGATTTGATCAATATTTTCAATATTGCAGATGGCATGGGCCTTATCGATGTTTACTGTCATTTAAATCGCAATCAATGAAAGTATCTGGTTCAGGATTGGATAATATCGGTTCATTTACTATTGATGGTACTTACTCAAATGAAACACCTCTGAATTGGTCAGGGGCGTAGCCAGGAATTTGCAAAGGGGAGTGCACAGCTGTAAGAAAATAACTTTTTGTGCCAGGTGGGAAAGTTTTTCCCGTACTCCCCTACAGGTACTTTTTTCCCAAGGGGTGTGCACGTGCACCCTTGGCACACCTCCTGGCTACGCCCCTGGAATTGGTCTAACAAAACAATATCAAATAGGTACTGGTGATCCATCTCAAAACTTAGGTCATCAAGTTATAATTTAATTAACATGGAATGAAAAAAATAATCAGTTTGAAGGAAAATGGTATGTGCAAACAAATAAATATTATGGTGAAGATAAATTTCAGCTCAAATTCGATGAACAACAGCAACTTCGTCCATAGGAGAAAGTGTAATTATAATAAATAGATTATTTTTATGTAAATAATGATAAATACATGTTAATAAAAAATAAACATTGAAAAGTCTTGCTCATATATTTCTATAACATATTCTCTCATAGATATATACACTACTCATTGTAGATGCTATTCAGTCATTATCAGATGATTCTGTCGATAAGATTTAATACTGTCTAGTACTGTTTTCTATATCAATGCATATTTATTCGAACGAAACTGTGTAAGTATCAATGAAACTTCATTAAATCAAATATGTGAAGTAATGAGAGTAATAAAAAATATTATACTGTATTCATTTCTATTCATATCATTTTATTTCATATTTTTTTACATATTACATCAAAGTTTTTAGTTAAATACGAAACTTTTTTTTCTATGATGATGAAGACTTATTACATTTATTTGATAATCAAGATATAAAAAGATATTACTTGATCAATCGTATTTATTATGACAAAAAAATAGTTTGAAGTTTAGTAAGGTATCGAACAGGGAAAGACAAAATTATGATAAGAGAAAAATGTCATATGATTTAGTAAATTTTTATTGATTTATAATGGTTCTCATTGACGTCTCTTGATTGTTAACAGTTTCTAACAATTTTCGATAACTCTCAATCATACCAAGCTGTTTTATCATATGTTTAACCTCTTACAATAATCTTCATGCTGATACTCAGTTTGTTTCATCTTAATTTTTTATGTTAATTGATAATAAACAATTATATTCTCCATTATTGTAAAAAATAATATTTTTGTATTATCAAGTCAATATAATAGTTTTTATTTCATTAAATTCGTAAACTAATTCAACGATAATTGCATGAAGTTTTTTTATTAAAACGAAAACAGTTTTGCATATCTGTCAAATTCTTATTACTATAGCTTCGTATGACGTCAACACACACACCTTAGAATGAATTATTTGAATTAGATAAAGTTGTTATTCTATGATTAACACATGTATCTATGTTGACATTCTCTAACGTCATCTCATTCTATGTCATTTTCGATGATAAAAGCAAACGTCTTTTAGCTATCAGGTAAATGATAGAACAAATAAAGTGTAAATAATGAGTCAAGTAAAAATACTAGTGATAAACATTCTCTATTTATTCATGAACCAATTCTTTGATCGTCTTCAAAAAACATCAAGTATAACATCGTATTTCAAATCACATTTGCTAAGATCATAATGCATATTACCTATCGTGGATTGTTTCTTGTTATCTGTTTCGGAATTGCAATCGAATGCCAAGGTGGTGGCGGTGGAGGAGGTAAGATATTCTACCTTTTAAAATCATTTATTTTTCATCTTTCATATCACTAACAAAGTAGAATATTTAATCTTATTTTTTATATTTTAGGTAGTTTTTCTGGAGGAGGTACGTTTTTCTATGGAGGCAGTGGTAGTTCATGTACCGGTGATAATTGTGCCTCTAGTACAGTAATTGCGTTAAGTATTGTTAGTGGTATTATTGGTTTAGGATTGTTGATCTTTGGTGTTAATTATTGCGTTAACTATTGGAAAGGTAGACCATCTCAAACAAATATAGTATTTATTAAGAATCAAACTACTGAAAATTGTAACCCAGAAAAATCTGATATGAGTATGTTTAAATCTGGTCATTGGAAAAGTCAATATTTTCAATATGGAAAATGGCATGGACCTTGTCGATTTTCTCTTACATTCGACACTAATTCAATGACTGTCAAAGGAATAGGATCAGACAATATAGGAAAATTTACGATCAATGGAATATATTCGCCCGAAACAAGTCGGTTAGGTTTATCGAAAAAGTATCAATTAGGTACTGGTAATAAAACAGAAAACTTAGGACATACAGTTACAATTCAGTTAACCTGGAATGAACAAAATAATCAATTTGAAGGAAAATGGTATGTGCAGACAAATAAATATCATGGTGACGATAAATTTCAGCTTAAATTTGATGGTCAACACTTATCAACTGTATACGGAAAAGTCTAAAATATGATTGTGTTTTAATTTCATATTTTTCTATGAAAATTCTAGTGACTAAGTTACATAGAGCTAAGTTTGTGCTCATAATGGAGGAAATAATACAATTTTTTTTTAAATTAATCGCATGATTTTGATTCAATATCAAATTATGTTTTTTTTGTATGTTAAAATCTCTTTGAAATAAAATAATATTTGAATAAACAAATGAGTCATATTCTGAATGAATATTACTTCCTCTCTGCATACCTTCATCTTTTATCAAATATTCCTTTTTATCTCTAATTGAAGATAAGTTTTAGTTGCGAAATTATTTCGTATATATACATTCTTTCTTTGCACATAACAACTACAATCAACTAAGATTTCTAATTACGACTATGTCTGATAATTTACAACTCAATTACAAAGAACATTGGCAAAAAATGCAAATTATTCTTGAAAAAGTTGACAGTATTTCTAACATTAATTAATTTTGAATTTTTTTCTTTATTTTTTTAGAATTTAAATAGTAATAATAAATCATTGGGATTTACTATTACTGGCGGTATTGATAAACCAGTTCACAAGCATTTCACATCTATTGTTATTTCACATATTTATGAAAATGCCGTGGCAGATAGAATTGAACAATTAAAGTAAGAAACTTGTATTCTATCAAACGTGTTTTGTTATCACTATTTTATCGCTTCAGGTTATATGATATAATATTACGTGTAAATGATATTGATATTACAAATATGAAACAGGAAACAGTTGTTGATATACTAAAACGATCTAGAGAGCAAATTAACTTGGTAAACAGAATGAGATGATGTATAAGATTTTTCATTACAAATGCTTTTTTCGGTTATTCTGTTTTAGTTCATACGTCGTCTCTCACCACCGATTATTCAAACAATCGAACTACAACATAATGGACGATTAGGTATTCGTATTACTGGTGGAATCGGAAACGAATCTATTCCAGAGTAAATATTATAAATATCTATATTTTCATTTTGTTAAAATCTTTTATTTTTTATCTTGTTTAAGTGATCATGGAATATTTATTACGCGTATCAATACATTACACAAAAATAAACAGTTACAAATAGGTGATCGATTATTGCAAATTTCAGCTATGGTAAAATAATAACATTCGACTTATGTATATATATATATTACTTGCCTTTCTAATACCTCTTTTCATTAGTGTAATACTTACGATTTACGATTTGTTACATTTGAAATGGCGAAAAAATATATAGAATCAGCATGCGCATTGTGCCAAAAGATTAAACTATGCATTGGCCGTTCAAGATCTCCTGTTCAATTGTAAATTCAAACATATATATTTCACTTTGAAAATATTACAAAACTCAAAATATCTGTTTTTTTATCTCTTATAGAGAGAACGAAGTACTTGTTTCAAATGAACATATTTCCAAAAACTCAGAAATGTTATCTACAGCAGAAATAGAACAATCAAGTATTATCAAGTAAGTGTAAAGTAGAGAAAAAGAAATTTAGTAGATGAATATTCTCTGATTAACATTAATACTTCGTCATCTATCTTATGATTTGTTTTTAGTGATCGAATAGTACATATAAGAATAAGCATAGAATCTGATCCGTACAACGCAATGATACGTAAGCTATTTAGAAGATATTTTCTATCTCTTTTGAACAAGACTAACTTTAAAAACATAAAATTTTTAACATATTTATTTTCAAGATGAGACTCTGGTATAAGAGGCGATATGTGAACAAAATAAAGTAATTCCAACAACATATCAAAACAGAAAGTAAGCAACACATGTTCGATATAGAGAATAAAAGTATACTGGAAATCTTCCAGTAATAAAATAATGTAAATAATTGTACATTTGTTGGTTATACCTAATGGTCAATTAATTAATATTCCAGATTTTATTATTTATTTTTTTTTGTAAATTTCTTTCAAAATAATCATGATTAATAAAAAGTTTATAACTTAAAAACAGCTTTTGCTATAAAAAAACATGTATTTCAAAAATGAGAATGTATCAATAGACAACGGCATGTACGAGTGTTCTTAGATAAACGGACTTATCTAATTTGCATATATCATTCTAGTAAAAGCCCATATATTTCTATAACATATTCTCACATAAGTCCATACATTACTCATTGTGGATTCGATTCAGTCATTATCAGATAATTGTATCGATAAGATTTAGTACTGTCCTCTATGTCAATGCATGTTTATTGGAAACAAACTGTGTAAGTATCAATGAAACTTCGTTGAACCAAGTATATGAATTAATCTGAGTAATAGAAAATATTATACTGCACTAAATTTTATTCATATCATTTTATTTAATACTTTTTTGATATTATATCAAAATTTTTAGTTAAATAAGCAACTTTTTTTCTATGATGATGAAGACTTATTACATTTCTTTGATAATCAAAATATAAAAAGATATTACTCGATGAATCATATTTATAATGACAAAAAAATAGTTTGAATAGTTTAGTAAGGTATCGAACAGGGAAAGACAAAACTATCATAAGAGAAAAATGTCATATGATTTAGTGAATTTTTATTGATTTCTAATGGTTCTCATTGACTTCTCTTGACTTTCGATAACTCTCAATCATATCAAGCTATTTTACCATATGTTTAACCTCTTGCAATAGTTTCCGCATTGATAATCAGTTTATTTCATCTGAATTTTTTGTGTTAATTAATAATAAACAATTATATTCTCCTTTATTGTGAAAAATAATATGAGATAATATTTGACGAGCTACGCGGAAAAGATAAAATTTGGGATATTTAATGGAAAAAAATTATCTGTTCTTTATTTTATAAATATAAAGATAAAGTAACACCCCTAATCTCGTTTCATATCTGGATACTCACACTCTTTTGTTCAACATATTAATTTTTATTCGTCATCAAACTTATTTAACTATTTATTTATATCATTTTATTATTCTCGTTTAAAAACTACATTTTTAGCAAAACACAAAAACAAGAAAAAAAAATGAATGAAATAAAGAGATAGATTACAACACACATATTAAGCATTCACGCTTTTATAGAT
>CAJNOI010000958.1:9222-21115 GCA_905250115.1 Adineta steineri | reverse complement strand
GAAACGTAAAATCTCAGTTCTTCAATCTCTAAAAGCGAGGGGGTGCACAATACCCTTTTTGCTAAAATCTAACATCAAAAGCACGTAAAAACCCTTACTTTTGGTTTTATTTACCAAAAAACAACAAAATTTTTCCAAAGCAGGGAGCGAATATCCCACGCGCCCCCTAGTCGGTACGTCTCTGTATATATATATATATATAATCAAAATGGATAGAACAAGTATATTATTCTAACAAGGAGGATACTTTATTTTTAAATAATTAATCAATGTTTTTGCTTGTGTTAGATTAGTTTTTTGTAATACAATAACATCTCGATTGTATAATTTTGTATATTCTGTTGTTACTACTGTATAATTAACACCACTTGTTGATATATCAATTCCATTAACTGACCATGTTTCACCATTGTTTAAAGTTTCCACTCCCGCATAAGCAAGAACTGGTCCAACTCGTTTCAATGATGTACCATTCGTAAGTACTCGTGCAAGTAATTCACCAGGTACTAAAAGAACGATAATAGGACTTCTGTAAGGTAATGTACGTAAAATATCATATTGTGTTATTTTTTCTCGTAGAAAACCATTAAGACGTAATGTACTACTATTAAAAAGTGCAATAGTTGTTCTATTTAATCCAATAGCTTTGATCATACTTTGACAAATTAAATCAGTTAATAATGTAGAGGAAGTTGTAACTGATTTTAATCTACCATCTAATTCAGTTCCTAATGGTAGACATGAAACAGTTTCATTTAGTTCAAAACCTGATGCACGAAATCCTTCGATACCTAAATTAAACCAATAATTAGCTACTTTTGATGTTCGTTCTTCTTCTTGAACTTCTGGTGTTATCGGTGTTAATGTTGGATAAACACGAAATTTTTTCGTATCAATATTATATGCACAACGAAGTATATAAACTGTAAAAGCATTAGCATCTGCTTTATAAATTGGTGTATATTTATTTCCTCGTAAATAATAATAATCTTCATGTTCATGTCCACCAAGAATTAAATCAATTTGTGGGATATTTTCAGCAAGTTTTATATCTACTGACATTTTTAAATGAGTTATAGCAACAAGAATATCATATGTTTGAGGAGAAAATTGTTGAAGATATTGTTGAACGTGTTTTATAAGATATGTTTCATTAATAATTTTAACATAACATTGATTTTTATCAATTGTTAAACCAATAATAAGAATACGAACTTCATTAATTATAAGTATTTTATGTGAAATACTTGTACCAAATAATTCAGGACTATTTTTACGATAGATATTTGTACTTATCCAAGAAAATTTTGATTCATTCATACGCAATAGTAAATCTTTTTCATTTAAATCAAATTCATGATTTCCAAATGTTACAAAATCTAGTCCCATGGTATTAAATGTTTCTATCATATGTCGACCATTTAAGTATGTTCCATTTATTTCTGATCTACTTAATACTGATGGAGAAAGAAAATCACCAGCAAGTATTGTATAAGTATATGAATTTTCTTCTTTTAATAATTTCCGTATATAAGCAACACGAGCTAAACCACCTTTTCGTCCATTATAAAGTGGTAATAATTCATAAACATCATTTAAATGTAAAAATGTCCATTGAATATATCGACCATCATTTGGTAAGCGTATAGGAAAACCAATTGCTCCTTTTTCAACTGCATATACAATAGACGATGGATTAGAATTATGATATAGACTCGCAAAGACAATAGTTAAAATTAGAAAACATATACTTATTATACTTAAAAAAGTATATATAAGACCATGTGGTATACATCGATGAGCGTTTAAATGACACATCGATAGAAAAAAATCTAGAACTAATGAAATTATTATGTGAATATATATCAGTAAACTTATTTCAAACATTACTCTAAATCTTTCAATGAATTAGATGAAAATTATCCTATTAACTTGTATAAACATATATACATTTACATTCATCGTATATATTGCTATATAGCACTCTATTAGAATTAATATTCAACTATATTTCTCACTGTCTATCTCTATATTTACATAAATACGAAATGAAGACTGGGTAGAAGCTGATAATAAAGTATTATCATGTGCAATGCATATGATACATTCTCTTCTCTCTCATGTTTGTTTGTTTCCATTCACACTCCTTGCATCTGTCTTTTCGCTCCTCTTCCATATTTTGTTGTTCTGAGTTAGAGAGGGTGTTTTGGAATGTATGTATACATAAGAGAAGGCGTTGGCAGCGGTAGATATATATTGTTCTGTTCTGTGTGTTTGGTGTGTGTAATATTTCATCGTTCTTTTTATATGGATTCGTGTTCGGTCATGGAATAAATTAACATCTCACACATATACATGTAATTATAACATTTCTTAGTTATACTTTAAAGTATTCCCTAATGATATATCTGTTTTTCTCTTTCTTTACATATTTTCATTGCATGATAGTCTTGATCAAAGGGTCGAACGTAAACAAAAGGATTATTATATTACATTGTTGTTCGATAAAAATGCTAAAATTTCATTAAGGCATAAGTAACAGTTCAATCCGACAACTTCTTTAAATACAATATCTTAATAATTAATCCATAAAAGAACAAAATCTATACTATGATTGATTTTAAGTTACTAATTTTGATATTAAAAAAGTAAAATTAGGTGAAATTCAGTTAGTTTACATTGATATCCTTTTTTAAACAATCAATTTATTACATTACTTAATAGTCAATTCTAACAGCAATAATTTTCACTCATATATGTAGTTGTTAAAGTCAAAGTTTCATAAGTTTTGAGTTAAGAATTTATTTCAAATATTTGATGATATACACTATCTTCTTTTCTTTTTGCAAATGTCAAATCAATTCTTGATTTATTGATATTGACTTTTGTTAAATATCATAGATTGAAAATATCGAGCAAAGTTGTTACTAGATATAGTTGACACTTCTTTGTGTACACATTGATATTACAGTGCCCACTTTAATATTTAGTCACAGAGATTTTTCTAGTAATTTTATCAGACGATAAGCAGTTTTAGAGAGACGCAAATCTTTTTCTAGGTATTCGAAAAATATGTTTTAAATTAATTTAAAGTTTGTTTTTACCAATAAGTTACGAAGAAGAAGATCAGATGGAATAATAAAATAATTATTACATGAATACTATTTTATTAGCATCACAATCTAATGAAAGTATTTATAAAATAACAAATCAACTAGTACATATTTTTTTCATAAAATCTTATTAACATCTATCATTACTTTTATTTCATTTTTATGTACTTATTTCAAAAATTAAAATAATGTTAAATCGTACACAATATAATAATAAATGTTTTAGAAACCGATTGCTGCTATACAATAAAATATTGCAGTAATTGTATACTGTAATTACATCATAGATAAGGTTTTAAGGTGCAGGCGTCATAAATTTCGTAAGAAATGGTGCTATTACAATATCATCGTCATCGCACATGTGCTTATCTTTCTCGTGACGTATTTTATGATATTACACAGGAAAAACAAAAAATAGTATTTAATCAGGAAATTTTTACAAGAAGCATATCAGAACAATTCAAATGATAAAAATGTGGTTTTATTTCTTTCAAAGTTCATCGTCATGGGATTTATACAAAATTATATTTGATATAATTATTGAACTTAGACCATGGACTTTAACTCAATGGTTTCTTTTAACTACTATTTCAATGACATTAACTACGTATTTAAATGTATCTTTTTTCTCTACAATTACGGTAAATGTTGCTCAAGGTTTAAAATATCTCTTTCTAATGATGATATTTGAAAACATTTCATCATATTGTTTACTTAAACAAAGCTCAGCTAAGAAAATTTTTGTTCTTGATTTTCTTAAGCATTTTCAAACAAAATTAAATCAACGAATTCTTAGTGCGAATTGGATCAAAATTAAATTATCTGATCAAGTCGAAATTCGACGAAAAATTGAAGAAGCTTCATCTTCTATTCAATTTCTTATGGAAGACTTGATTGCCCATTTACAAGAAGTCTCAAAATTGACTTTAACAATCATCACTGTATTTTATATATGTCCACTCGCAACTATACTGATTGGTATTGTTTATGTATGTTTCTATCGTTTCTATTTGAACAAGCAAAGTAAGGATTTACTTGATATCAAATTAAAAATAAACGATAGATATGATAAATTACAATCAAAGTATTCACGAGCAAATGCAAACATGTTTGAATATGTTATTCATCATGAAAAGGATAAGATTGTTCAAATTACAAATGAATTAAAAGTTGATATGGAAAAACAGTGGTTTGAACTTGACTATTTGTACGATTATTTATCACTGAAAGAAGATATACTTGGTAAATTATGTACATTTATAACTATTATTATTTATTATATCTTGAATGGGATGAATACATTTATTATTCCATTATATCACTATCTATCAACATTAACTGGTAGTGTTCATGAACTATTAATTGCTTATATTCGTTGGTTAAGATTGAAAAAAGATTATGATCTCGTTAAACCAATATTAGAAGAATATGATGAACGAATAAATGTCGAACAGATTGATCTAAAATATGAATTTCAAATTCAAGATCTTTCATTTCAATATAAAGGAACAAGAGAAACTTTTCATTTACAACTTGATGGTTCACTCAGTTTTAAAAAGGGTGAAGTTATATTGATTACTGGTAAAAGTGGATCAGGTAATCCAAGAATTATTTTCTACAAAGAATAAAACATATAAATGATATATTATAGGTAAATCAACATTCTACGATATTCTAAATGGTTCAATTCCAATGAATGATTATTCAGCTAAAGTACAAATTGATAGTGAACAACAATCATCAATACTTCATTCCATTGAAAAATGTCGAACAATGGTTTTACAAGATAGTGATATGGACTATCGATCGACAATTTATAGTATGGTTACAGATATTGATGAAGATGAAGTGAATAAAAATCGAACGCCTGAACTTGATTCACTTGTATGGGAATTTTTACGTCTTGTTCAAATTGATGATTTTATTCGAGATGAACTCAATGGTGATCTTGATGAAGCAATGGAAAATAAATTGAGTGGAGGACAAAAAATGCGATTGTTATTGGCACGAGCTTTGTATCGTGCTCATAATCGTAATTCTTCACTATTGATTCTAGATGAACCAGATAAAGGTTTACCTGCTGAAATAACAATTACTATCATTGATAATATTATGAAATGGTACCGATCGAAAGGTATTCTTTTTCTTACACTACATACTGAACGAGCGCATATGCTTAATTTCGATCAAACTCTACATATTGATCAAGGAATTATTACTAAAATCAAGTAAAGTTGATTTATAAAATAAGAAATCTTCATGATAATCTATCAATCTCTTTTTGTTATGTTATTTATTCATTAAATAAATGTTTCATTTCACTATACTTTGATATTTTCTTCAATATTACTTTTCTTCTGATGTATCATACAGTATTGTATATAAAATTCATTTCCATGCACTCATGGATAAACGAAATACAATCAAGTTTATATGAATCGTTCTGGTTGATGATAAATATATATATTTAACATGCAAACAATCGTTTAGTTCACCTTTATCAATCATGACTTATTCGAATAATGTGAATAAATTTTTGACGCTATGAGATATTTAATGAACAATAATTGATAAAATAGCAAAGTAATAAAATTCAATGTTAACTTAATATATCGAAAAATAGTCTAAAGTTTTCATTTAAACATTGGTCTTAAATTTTTAAAAATAATTATAAATGAGTAAGAAACTTATATTATTATCCTTTCTGATTTTTATTATTAACAGAAAAAACAATACATATTTGCTTTTCATTAGAATGAGTACGATATATAATCATTTTTAATAAACTTTATGTCATATATAACAGATTCACTTGTCTATTAAATGATTTCTACAAAGTGGTTGACAACCAATAACTATTTTGTATCACTGAAAATAGAAAAACTTGGATTTTTTCTACACCTCGGCCAATAATTGTAAATAAACAAGTAGATTAAGAAATACAACCTACCGAGCAAAGAAAAAAGTTTAGAACTAATATGCTAGCATAACTCAATATGAGAAGTAAATGTATGTCGTTAATTAACAATTTCGAACAAAAATGCATGATTTTTCAAAAATAGAAATATAATTAAAGTTAATTTCACAGATTTGACGATATCGCAAAAGATAAGTGCAGTGCTTTTGCTTTATTAGTAAAAGTTTCAGTAAGTTCGTTATGTAGTTTCAGATTTGGAACACGTAGTTCAATTGGTTCACCATTATCATACACCATCAATTTATCTTCATTGATCCATACAGCTGCACCCTTCTCGAATGTTATATTGGTCGCCGTCAACAACCAGTCAGCATCTTGAGTATCAAAAAATTTTCTGATTAATTCATCCACTGAGACATTTTTCAAGCACGTTAATTGTCTCCCACACACCCAAAGTTTTGAGACTAACATTGGACCAAAACGAATCATTTCGGCCGACGAACGGAAAATACCATCTATAGCATTTCCAGCTTGAATAGGCAATTGCTCATCAGCATCACGCATATTCAGAAGCTTAGTGAACACTTCTTTCGTCGCTGCTTTTTCACCCATTTTTCCGAGAGCGTCGCATGCATTGACTCTGACTCCTTCACTCTCATCATCTAATGCACTAACCAGTTTAGCAATCTTTCCATTTGTCGCTGTCTTTTTATCTATATTCAAAAGAGCTTTCCATGCACAGCTCCTGACATTCTCACATTTATCTTCTAGCACACTAACTAGTTTAGTGATCACTTCATTCGTCGCTGCTTTTTCACCTATATTCCCGAGCGCTATGCATGCCGCCTCCCTGACCTTTTTACTCTCATCTTCTAATGCACTAGATAGTTTAGTGATCACTTCAGTCGTCGCTGCTTTTTTACCCATACTTGCAAGAATAATGCATGCATTTGATCTAATAGTGTCACTCTCATCTTTTAACGCACTAGCCAGTTTAGTGATCACTTCATTCGTCCCTGCTTTTGTAGCTATACTCCAGAGAGCTTTGAATGCACCGGCTCTGACATTCTCACATTTATCTTCTAATGCACTAACCAGTTTAGTGATCACATCATTTATCGCTGCTTTTTCATCCATACTCCCGAGAGCTTCACATGCACTGACTCTGACTAATTCATTCTCATCTTCTAATGCACTAATCAGTTTAGTGATCACTTGATTCGTCCCTGCTTTTTCGCGCATCTTTCTGAGAGCTTGACATGCACCGGCTCTGACACTGTCACATTTATCTTCTAATGCACTAGCCAGTTTAGTGATTACTCCATTCGTCGCTGCTTTTTCACCTATACATCTGAGAGCATAGCATGCACTGGCTCTGACCTGTTCGTTCTCATCTTCTAATGCATTAGCCAATTTAGTAATTACTTCATCTGTTGCTGCTTTTTTACCGATAGTCCCGAGACCTTGGCATGCACCAGCTCTGACACTGCTACATTTATCTTCTAATGCACTAACCAACTTAGTGACCACATCAGTTATCGCTGCTTTTTCAGCTATATTTCGGAGTGCATACTGGGCGCTTCTACTGACTTTGTCACTCCTATCTTGTGATGCAGTAACCAGTTTAATCATCACTTCAATCGTGGCTGCTTTCTCACCTATACTCCAGAGAACTTCGCATGCACCGGCTTTGACATTGTCACTTTTATCTTCTAATGCACTAACCAGTGTAGTGATCACTTCATTGGTCGTTGCTTTTTCACCCATATTTCCGAGAGCTTTGCACGCTTCCTCTCTGACCCATTCAGTTTCATCTTCTAACGCGCTAACCAGTTTAATGATCACTTCATTCGTCGCTGCTTTTTCATCCATATTCCCGAGAACTTGACATGCACCGGCTCTGACATTCTCACATTTATCTTGTAATGCACTAACCAGTTTCGTGATTACTTCATTTGTCGCTGCTTTTTTACCCATACTCCGGAGAGTTTTGCATGCACTTGCTCTGATAGTGTCATTCTCGTCTTCTAACGCACTAACCAGTTTCATGATCACTTCATTCGTCGCTGCTTTTTCACCCATATTCCGGATAGCTTTGCGTGCACTTGATCTGATAATGTCACTCTCATCTTCTAACGCACTAGCCAGTTTAGTAATCACTTCATTCACCGCGGCTTTTTCACCCATATTCCCGAGCGCTTTGCATGCCTCCCCCCTGACCCATTTACTTTCATCGTCTAACGCACTTGATAGTTTAGCGATCACTTCATTCGTCGCTGCTTTTTCACCCATATTTCCGAGCGCTTGGCATGCTCCGGCTCTGACACTGTGAGATTTATCTTTTAATGCACTAACTAGTGGAGTGATTACGTCATTTATCGCTGCTTTTTCAGCTATATTCGAGAGTGCTTTACGAGCGCTCCAACTGACTGTTTCACTCCTACTCTGTGATGCAGTAACGAGTTTAGTGATCACTTCATTCGTGGCTGCTTTTTTACCTATATTTTCGAGAGTTTGACATGCACCGGCTTGGACATCGTCACTTTTATCTTCCAATGCACTAACTAGTTTAGTGATCACTTCATTCGTCGCTGCTTTTTCGCGCATGTTTCCGAGCGCTTGACATGCACCGGCTCTAACATTGTCACTTTTATCTTCTAATGCACTAACCAGTTTAGTGATCACTTCATTCGTCGCTGCTTTTTCACCTATATTTTGGAGAACGTGACATGCATACCATCTAACCCATTTACTCTCATGTTCTAATGCACTAATTAGTCCAGTGATTACTTCATTAGTCGTTGCTTTTTTACCTATATATCCGAGAGTTTGGCAGGCGCTGGCTTTGACAAGAGAACTTTCGTCTTCTAATGCCTTGACTAATTTAGTGATTATTTCATTCGTCGATGCCTTTTCACCGATATCCTCGAGAGCTTGGCATGCATAGCATCGGACCATCTCGTCTTTATCGTTTAGAGCGATAGTCACTAAATTAATTAGTGGAACCGCTAGATTTGAGCTGTTCATTGCAGAAATGAATGAGAGCACTGACATTTTGATATTTGAATCATTCGTTTGAAGTACACGGATAAATGCATTTATAATTCTTTGATTGTTTATTACCGATGGTGCTCTTCTCAATGATTGTGCAAGACACTGACGAATAATTTGGTTTTCTGTGGACATGTTATGCTCGATGCATTTTGCTATCCATTCTATCAGTAAAGTGTGTTGGGGAATAGTCAATTGACTTGATGTCTCTTCAATGCATGAAATAACAAGTTGCATATGTCTTATCCCAATAAGATCGATCGGTGGTGTTAATATAAATTCCCAAAAGATGTTTAAATTTATGTTTGTATCAGCATCAGTGGATAGACCGGATAGAAAAGTAAATACTAATGCATAACGTTGATTATATTTTTCTCGCTGAATAAACTTGATTTCTTCTTGGTGAGTAGAAGATTCTTTGAGAGCTTTAATCAAATACCGTGCTGTAAAATATTCCTGAAAACTGAGGTGCACAAAATAATAATCTTTATCTGTTTCAATTTGAGTATCGATACCTTGTTTATTAAAACTTTTGAGAACTCCCATATTGAGTATATGCGGATGGTCATGTAAAGAAACGTTTTCTTCATTTAGTGCTTTCCTTAGTAGATTTGGTCGTAGAATTATAGTGTTATTCTTCATTCCATTAAAGGCTATATTTTCTAAGAATGCCAATTCCTTTTCACAGCGCTGATTAACGTCGTCTTTAGATAAATTTTGAATTTTTTTATTTGGCATTGATAAATATCGTCGACATAACCACTCTGTCATCACTATATACAATGATGTCATTGTTAATCCTTTTTTTTCTATAAGATCTTCGTTACTCCAAACACTGCATATCAGTTCTAGATTCACTGGAATATGTGCAACACCCCAGATAGATCGATTCGACTGCAAGAATCCGAATAGTTTTTGACTTTTGTTCGAAGAATTGTCTAATTCATCATTCATTTGATCAAAGAATTGCTTCACATACTGTTCGATATTTTTGTCTGTAAAACCTGTGATTTCCATTTGTACATGATAGGCTAATACATTTTGATATGGACGAGATGTCAAAATATGATGTGGAGTTTTAAGTAATTGTTCGAATAAGCATTCCAAATGCAAAGGTACATTTTGTACAATTTCATCATATCCATCCAAAATCCATACAGTCTTTTTTGCATCAAAGTGTTTTTTTAGAAGTTTGTCTTCACTGTCGGATAGATCATATGAAAAAATTTCTTTTTTCACAAGATCAAGCAAAGAATAGTTCTGACCGTTTGGTAAAGGAGGATATCGATTAGTTGTTAATCGACGCAGTGGAATCAAAGCCAATAACTCATACTGTGTCCAATATAAACTCATTGCCCATTGATACGCAATATATCGGCAAAATGTGGATTTTCCGATTCCAGCACGTCCGAACACCAACACTTTTTTCTCTTGATTTTTGCATGGTTCAAAAATGTTTTTGACATCTATTGTAGATTTTATCCCATAGATTTCTTCAAAACTTCCCATAACAGCATCACTGTTAGAAGCATCACGAAGTTGTTTTTCTTTTTGTTGTTGTTTTTTAGTTTCGACGATGGCTAAATTAATGTAACTCTCTTCAATTGGATAGAATTTTGCTGGATTCATCAGACGTTCAATATAACCATTTCGTTTGTATTCTTGTTTTATCCATTCAAATAGATGGTTTGACTCAGATTGTGATTCACTATCAAAAACGTATAGAATATTTAGCAAAATAATGAATATTTCATAAATTGGTATTTAACACAAACTCATCTAATATATTTTTGATCAGCTCGAATAATTTACTGAAGGATTTATAAAAGAGAAACTAATACTTCATGTACCATGATGGGATTTATTTGCAGTTCTATAAGCTTTTTGAGTGAACCTTTAGCTGTGCTACAATTCATTAACGAAAAACAGATGTTGTCCGCAAACTGTATGGAATAATTTGTAGATTTTGCTATAGGTAGTTAGTGAGAATGCATCCTATTCCGCGATGTTGAACATTGGAGGAATCAGTTCCGCACCGGAATCGATTCCGTCCAATTCCGGGAACTCGATCGACACACAACATAAGACACCCAGTCGAGATTGATCGAGTTCGACCGATTCCGGAATTGCACGGAATTCCCACCGATTCCGGAATTGCACGGAATTCCTACCGATTCCGGAATTGCGGGAATTGGTTCCGATTCCGGAATTCCGTACCGGAATCACACCATCCACCTCACCCACATTTGTTGTGTTGTGTTGACAAGTTATCCCGTTTGGATACGATCTAATTGCGTTACGGAATTCCGGGAATTGCATCAAGACGGAATTCAGTGGAATTGGACGGAATTCCTGGGAATTCCTACCGATTCCCACCAATTCCGGAATTGCGTGAACTACTTCTAATTACGGAATTACACGGAATTCCTACCAATTCCCGCCAATTCCCACCGATTCCGGAATTGCGGGAATTGGTTCCGATTCCGGAATTCCGCACCGGAATCACACCATCCACCTCACCCACATTTATTGTGTTGTACTGATAAGTTATCACACCATCCACCTCACCCACATTTGTTGTGTTGTGCTGATAAGTTATCCCGTTTGCATACGATCCAATTCCGTTGCGGAATTCCGGGAATTGCATCAAGACGGAATTCAGTGGAATTGGACGGAACTCCTGGGAATTCCTACCGATTCCCACCAATTCCGGAATTGCGTGGACTACTACTAATTACGGAATTACACGGAATTCCTACCGATTCCGGAATTCCTACCAATTCCGGAATTATACGGAATTCCTACCAATTCC
>CAJNOI010000957.1:0-21803 GCA_905250115.1 Adineta steineri | reverse complement strand
ATCCGATGTAATCGGATTGCCAGATTGTAAAGGAATAATGGGTATTTGGAAGTAATTATTTTGGTTGATGATTTTCGGTGTAGATTCGTTGCAATCCGATTGTCGGATTTTAGATTATGATGAAGGGTTGTTTTCCGGCAGGATCCGACATTGGAATGAATTCAAAAAGCTTGAGGAAACCTGTTGAAATCCGATGTTATCCGGTTTTGAATCTGGGATCATCCGGAGGTTTTCAGAAGATGGTTATGTCAGGACATGGTCGGATCCGATTGTCAGTTGCGATAAGATCCGACCAGATCTTTTCCGGTGTAATCCGGTCTGGAATCCTGTACGTGAGAATCCGACATAAACTAGGTCGGTTCCTATCGGTCTTCAACGGAGTGCGTCGGATTCCGGAGTAATCTGGTGTCAGATCCGATGTGTTCCCGTACGGTCCAGAAGTCGATCGAATATCCTGGGTCTGCTGGAAAAACAAAATTCTAAGCAGAATTATGATTTTGAGCTGAGGAGGTTGTATATTCTGCAACACAATTCTACTGTTAAAACATAATTCTAGGTTAGTTCTTGCATAATTCTGTTGAACAAGTAACGCGCGTCGGGACGACTCGCTTGACCCTCGACTGTGTATTTCTACGTCTAAATACTGCTTTATTTTATAAATAAACATAATTTTGCTAATAGTAAAAGTATGCACACATATGTTTATAAATATGATATAAATTGCCTATGATACGATCGTTGGGTTCGAGTTATGATGATTTCATATATAAAATCATCATTCTTATCTACAAATTAGTAAAACAAGCTGCTTTCAAAGTTCATGTTATAGAATTCTCGTTTATATGTCTTGATAGGGAAATCTATTATAGGTTTTGTTTTTTCTGATGAATATCACGAAATGATGTAGATTTTAATAGATAATATTAAACTGAAAATTAAGCGTCGATGATAAGAAGTGCATCACCTTACAAATTCGTACAGTAGCACGGAAATTAGTATTATGTCGAGACAACAATAGAGAAAACTACGTTTTATACTATTGCATATCGATATCTATGCTTGAATAAATAGAATGTAGTCTGAACAGAACAATCCTATACCGTGATGTATTATGGAAAAAATGTTCGCTGTTACCAATAACGATCGCACTTTTACTGAATATCATTGTAAATAGATCTATAACATGTCGCAGCTTGTATTACGGTATCGAATTATTTGACAAATACTATGATTCTATGATATGACTAATAATATTTTATTTTATTTACAAAAATTTCATGCATAATAAGATAATACAAATATATCGAATATGTAACTCAAACAAACAAAAAAATAGATGCGAAAAGGAAGATGCATCTATAACCAGCAAATAACTTTTCACAATATGAACTAGAAAAGGATTACAACACTACTATAAAAGCGATACTAATACAAAAAAACACAATTATAATAAAGAACATAGATTGATGATTTCATTAAAAAAAACATAATATGCAAAACAGTTCATAGCTACTAACATGCATTTTTATATAATAAAGAAAAATTATTGAAAATACTCAGAAAATCGAAATTGAGTATCAATATACAATTTATCAAGTCTTTCAATTTCAGCAACTTGCGATTTACTTGGTTTGATTCGTAGAACGTTGTACTCGAAAGGCCGTAAAATAGCTACATCAATGAAACGTTTGAAACGTGATAGCGGTACATAAACAGCGGCAATATCTTCAGTTTCATTAGGCAGTTTAAGGTCAATCACGGCTTTACTCAAAGTTTGGCCTTGACTCTTATGTGTTGTGATACAATAAGCAGGTACAAGTGGTAGTGCACGTCGTTTAATTGACAACATTGCTTTCTGGTTCGATTTTGGCTTTTTATTTTTTGGAAGCATGTCAGTAACGTCAACACGAAATGTTTGTTCCATTAGCGGTACGGGGACGATTTTTGGTTGAAGTGTTTCAAGATTACATTCAATTTTTGATCTAGCAATTTCAATTAGTGCATATAAGGGTTGATGCACGTACTGTGTGTTGTTCGGAAATGTGTTTGATAGAGCATCTATTGATACAGAATCAGGCTCGTAGACTAATTGTCGAAATATTCCATTTATGCCGATAATAAGATCCAGTTCAATGGCAAGATTTTGCGTTAAAATAACTGGCATTCCAGGAACAAATGGCAACAAACCGGGTAAGTGTTCCGTCTTGCTGTCAGATAATTCCAATAATTTTTTCATAAGTATTGGATCTTCAATTGCTTTGCCTCTGCAGGTATCTTGAGCGACACATACCATTAGCTGAAGACCTAGTTGTGCTGCATTATGAACTGCTGCTTTGTTGTTTAATTGTGTTCGTACTTCATTTCGATATGCCAAAGTGGGAGCCTAAACATCAAAACGATGAAAAATTATTTTAAAAAGAAAAAAGAATTTACTTCGTTCCATGGTGATTCGCGAAGAGAACTGACCGATGGCTGACCAACGACGCGTGTTAATAATAATTCATAATCTCCCAAAGTACAGTCACCGTGACGAAGCCGTTCGAGTAATTCACGGTATCGTTCATCTTCTGTTCGCATCTGTGTACTAAGTTTGATCACACAGTTAATTTGAAGTATCAGGGAACGTGCAGCGCGTTGTTGAATTTCTTTTTCACTACGTGATTGACCTGATTTGTTTTTAGAGGGCTGTGAAAAGTCAGTGTACAACGGTGTATCATATACTGGTCGATACTGTAAATAATCACCAAAAAATATAACGTTTATGCCACCAAATGGAATTTCAGGGTCGACATGTTTGGCAGCGGAAAGAATTCGATTGAGTTTTGCAAGTAGAGTTAAACCAACCATACTCATCTCATCGATTAGGAGATATTCAACGAGTGCCCATTATTTTTCAAGTTTGGAATCACCTGGCTTGATGGTGCGCGGCTTTCCCGAATTACGTTGTTCACCTAAAAATGAATGGATTGTCATGCCGCCAATTTCAGCAGCAGCGATTCCAGTGGGTGCGAGTTTTCGCATCATCTGCATTCTTTTTGTAATAAGAAAGTATTTGGTGACAGCACGAATCAGTTGTGATTTACCTGTGCCGCCGCATCCAGGTATGCACATTATCAGTTGACCATTGTTGGTACCTATATATATATATATATATTATTTTGATTTATTATTATACGTATATATCATTAAAATACCTTCATGACGTTGTTTATCACCATCAAGATGACTGGTTATTATCATAAATGCAGCTCGTTGTTCTCTATTCAATGTATATTCAACAATAATACTTTGCTGAGTAGAATAGCTTGTGGTAGTGACTGATGCAACTGGAAGAATTTGAGTGTAATTATCAAATATATCTATGTTATGATTATTTGAATTGACCATAGTTACAAGTGCATCCTGTATACTATCATAATCTAATGTATCATCAGTTTTGTCGTATTTGCCCGTAATTAAACTTCGTCTAACTCTTTCTTTCTCAGCCTTTAGTTGTTCTTGCCATTTTGTATTGAGTCGAACGAGGTTAGGTGTTGCTGAGACGAACGGCACAATTTGTTGAAAGTGATCTCTAGAAGATTCATTTACTAACGATTGACTATTTTCTATAAAAAAAAGTAGTAAAGTTTGTATCTACTGCATAATTAATAATAATGCTTACTACGTGTGTGAGTAAAGCGTCCAACTTTTTCAACTGCTTCTATGGTTTCTTCAATGTATATATTTTCTGTTGTCTTTTTGGTGCTATTTAATGCATTGGTAGTATATTCGTTTAAATTACCAAGCAATTCAAGTAAATCTTCATTGTCACTTGTGTCGTCATATTCATCACGCATGTTACGACTTGGTATGACTAATTCAGGATCAATCGTATCATTTTCAGTTTGAGCTTCAGTTATAACTCGAAGTAAATGCTCATGACGATCTTTCTTACATTCATGTAAGAGTTGAATATTTTCTATAATATTCCATGAATCCGGAGATATATGATGTTGGCGTGACTTGAGTGCATCTTCCCAATTTTCATTAACATCACAAAGATCAGACACCGAACGCCAAGGTACAAAAAGTGTGAGAAGAGCTCGACTATATCGTTCTTTAGTATCTTCACGATCATGTCGAGGAATTTGAGGACCATAGAGAATCGGTATATGAGCCTCACTGTATTCAGTCAACAGATAGGTTGTTGCTTGTGGATGCTGTTCTTGAAAAGGAAAACGTTGATTTGGTGGTCGGCCTATTCGAATCCCTTGTTGATCTTCTGTAGTGGAAGATTTGGATAAGTATTTTGCATCTGTTGCATTCATTTTTCTCTTGTAAAATGTACTAACGAAATCGTATAAACAGATTTTGCTTAGAGTATCTGATCGATATTGATAATCAACTCTTGTGTTGACAAGTACAAAATTGTTTTTATTTTCAGTAGATTGAATCTGAAAATTTTCTTCATTATCATCTTCAGCTGCAGTATTTTGATCATCAAACACATTGTCATCGTCAATTACATCTATATGTGAAAAAAATATATGGATGTTTCTTTGTTTATTTAATTAGATATATACATCTATGTTTCCTGCCTTGATATATAAGACAAGAATTATATTTAAATTAGAATAAATGAGTTCGATACTCAACACTTATTTTGTGCAGTATCATAACTAAATTACACTTATGTAGTTCTTCGAGTATAAACTGTTTGAAAATCAGAAACAGTGTATAACGTTTTCCATCCGTCAATGTGATTGTTTTCTCTCTTTCCGTTCTCTCGGTCTATGAAAACAAGTGTACAGTTTTAACTGATTATCATTTATATTGTTTTTCGTTTCGTCTAGGTTATGTCTATCGCAAATGACTTTTCTTTTTCTTTATTTTCTTGTTCTCACTCTTCTCTCTGTTTCGCTTTGCATATGCAGAAGAAAAATAGTTGCTGTTTCAATAAAAGTTAGTGCAAAATAATAACTGTAGAAAGGTAAACTATTATCTTACCATGCGAGGCATGTTCTAAATTTTGTTTAATGCGTAATTCGTTTAATTCTGTTTGTAGAAATATCTCAGTTTGAATTAAATAAAGACCTTGAAATTCGTATGTAGTGTAATGGTCGCCCCAGTTCATGAGATAAGAGGCAACTTGAACTCCAGATAGCTCTTGTTGAGAAGTAAGTGTATTGTAACAACGCAAAACCAGTTTGCGTGATCTTTGTATAGCACTTTCTGTCTCTGTTTGATCTGATACATTTTTGAATGATGTAATACTTTTTTGAATAAGAGAGAATGTATCATGAAAAGATAGACTCGTTTTTGTAATATAATCAGTGATATAATACACAAGAGCCTTAGTATCACTACCAGTCCAAATAAATTTAATATCCATATTGGAACGACATGCTGATATAATGTATTCATTAAAATTATTAATCCATGGATGTGATCGTCGCATAGAAATATGACCAGTCTCTGGATCAATTGTCGATACTGATACCAATTTGCGTGGCATAATTAATCGACAAATTTTCTTCGCCATATCTTTACAATATTTATAACACGTATCACTATGTCTGTGAACATTACCTGATTCAACAAGTTGTGTCACATCAGCACAAAATCGTGACCAAAAGTTAGGTAAAGATGGATTTGGAGTAGGCAAACATGATGGAGGTAGCCTTGGCTGGATATCTGAAACATCCATACGTAAAATGATAATTATGATTTTGTGTGTCATTAAAGATTTATTAAATCATACTAGATATTGATTGATCGTGTATTTGTGTTTGTAATAATTCAGTGCGTTGTGGGGAAGCATAAGGAATCGATGGAGAGCCACGCAGATTTGGTGGAGAAGCATAAGGAATTGATAGAGAGCCACGCAGATTTGGCGGAGAAGCATAAGGAATTGATGGAGAAGATTGGTCTTTCATCGGCGTCAACCGAATACCATTTTCATTTGTATTTTCTTCTAAACCTGCTAAATCAATAGTACGTAAAGCTGCATAAATATTATCACTTGATAATCGTGTTGGAGTATTGAATGATCTTGGCGCTGCAATATAGAAGAAGAATGCGATATTGAAATTAAAGAAATCTCTTATACCATCTAAATTGTCGAAGACACATTCATCTTTGAATTCATCCAGATCTTCTTTGATGATATCTTCTAAATATGCTATCAAATTTTCACGAAAACTTGCATCTTGAATCTTGTTCTTCATATCAGCTGGCTTCAAGTCATGATTAAGCCAAATAAGGAGATGCAAATGAAGTGAACCTCGTCCTTGACTTTCAACAGTACCAAAATATGCTTTCACAGGACCGACTACACCACCAAGAATCAGTGTATCTAAGATATTAGAAATCAATATATGGAAAAATTTAGCAGTAGCAACAGGATGAGAAGCGATAATTTCGGCACGTTTGTATGCGTCCATAAGTTGTTTGGCTTGGACATTGTCCAAATCAAGTTTCACACCTGCAAAATATAATGCTACGGGACTGTGAATATCAGCTGGATTGAGGGTGAGAAATATATTGTGCAGACTTTGATTAAAAATCATTGCATGAAGATGTGTACGTAAAGATGTACGTGAATATGCTGAACCCATCACTCGACCGCCGATTGTTTTAATATGATTTACCAGTTTACCTAAAGCCTTGTTAGATCCTTTATTGTATGTTCCTGTAGAAATGTTTTTAAGAGCTGCCTCAATATCACTAGTGTTCAATGAGTGAATTTCTTGAGCGGAAGATCGAAAATAAGGTTTCGTTGCTATAAGTTGAGCATGGAAACATGCATCACGTCTTTGCAATAAATTAAAGACTACAAATATAAAACTATGATTTGTTTCAAAACGTCGATCATTGTAGCATAAAAGATAACGTATATGTTCTCGTAAATTTATGGTGAGTGGCCGTGTTCGATCTTCAGGTGCTCCAAGTCCATAACAGAATAACGTTGGATAGAGACCTGCTAATAGTTTTGGATTAAAATATTCATTGACAGGTTTGGAAGAATGAGGAATTAAGTAAATATTTTCAACATCCATTTCATCATTTGTTCCATCGTTTTTGATTTTCTTTAGAAGATAATTATTTATTTCCTCGGAAGATATCGACGAACCATTCACGTCAAGAACAGCACTAATAAGCAGAAAAAGCTCTTAAAAAGTTTTCTTTTCTAGCTGTTCCTACCTGTTATTAACAGGAATGACATCTGAGATATTCAATTCTGTTGAGTTAGATAATGGATCAGGAATATATCCAGCTCTTTCAGATGGTACTTCTTTATCATTTAATATCTGTTCCATTGTAGTCATTATAGATTCTGGTATATCATCTTCAGGTAGTTGTGCGATATTATCTAGATTTATATCGATATTCTTATAAAGTATATTATATTTTTTCAACCAACGCAGCGCTTCAACAATCTTTTTCTTTCGCACTGTAAGAATTCTTTTGAGTTGAAGACGCTCTGGAGGACGAGCTCCAATAAAAATCACTTTGAGAGTGTCACACAGATCGGCCAGTTTAAGTGGTAGACTATTAACAATGTTTGGTGTATTTTGAAGAAATGTAATACAATTGCTTTTTAATGCACCTTCAGCAGTCGCCATTGAATGAAAAGGTGACTGCAGTTTTATTATACAACTGTTGTGACGGTGTAATGATATCAATTTTTCTTCTGGGATGGTTAGCCCTTGTAACTCAAGAGGCACATCACCTAACCACATGTTGTTTGCTACTGAAAACTTAGGAATATGTTCTTTCGATAAACCATTACTACATTTTTGACAAAGTATACACATATTTACATTATTTTCTTGATATATGCCGTTGACATAGAGAATAATATCATTTTCGTAATAGAAATAAGACGACTTTGAAGTTGAAGAACCTAAAATAAAATCAGGATTGCATATATAATCTTGAATGTTTTTGTTATCCGTATGACATTACCGTTAGAGTTTTTCAAACTAGATGATTGAGTATTGATGACTAAATTTTTTAGTTCATCAGAAATTTTGAGTAGATGTATATTAGGAATTTCTGACATTGGCATTTTTATTGACTCCTGTTCTGAACTACGAATATTGCAGACCGCACAAGTCACTTCAGCCAATACGGACATAGACATCTGAGAAAGAAATTGTTGCAAACATTCTTTTTTCAAGTCAGTAGGAATTGGCGCTGGCCAAGTCGAATGAATTTGACTTTTTTTTTTCTTTGTCATATTGATGTTCTGCTGTTGAATAATGATGTTATCAGATGTCCGTTTTTCTAGTCTTTTTTCGGTTCGATTGGCCTGACTTTGATCCCTTTGATAATTGATCCTTAACTGATATTGATCATCTGTTTCATTTCGTCGTCTGGATCGAGCTCGTTCTCTATCTTTTGCTAGTCGATCTTGCCGTTGTTCCTCCGTCTGATTAACTCGTCACAGACGCGCACGTTCTCTCAAAAGAGAAAGTCGGTTTTCATGTTCTTCTTCTATGTTCGCCTGAGCCTGTTCAGTTGCAATCGGACTGATTGCTTTAGTGCGTTCACTTTCAATATTGATATCGCTACGTACACGTCTGCTTGGAGAAGATTCAAATTCAGGAATGCGTATTTGAGCGACTGCATTGTTCTTAAATGTTTTCTTTTCAGGACTCTTAAAGAAAATAGTTTTGAAAATTAAAATTGTTAAAACATTTATTTAAGGTGTAATCGTTTACTTTGACATTAGATAATAATAATTGATTGTTATAATCAAAACTATATTGCTGATTTGGTGCTGAGAGAGGCACAAAATGATTCGGACTCCTTAGATTATTATTGGCCGCTCGCACGTGCATTTCATTCCAGACATTCGACCACAAAATTGCAACTTCATAATTAGCAACGATCGGCGGAATAGGTGTATATATACTATTCATCACAGCCATGCCAGCTGCAAAATCAATTTTCGGATAGACACTTCGTATATTGCATTTGAGTACACTACATAAAGCACAAATTTCGTACAATCCCCGAATATGTACGATTTTTGCATATAGCTTTAATAGCTATATCAATAAGCCCGGCCCGATGCGTATACATATTGTAATAAAACGCTTCATTTATTACAAGTTCAATAATCGTGCGAACTAAAAAATTGTCAAACTTTTCCTACTATCAAAACACACATGTCAAAAACCTCTACGAACCTCGTAATTCACTTGCTGTTAGTGTTGAGTCATTCATCAAAAGAATAATAGAATGATATAAACCATTTCCATCAGCATCAACATCGACTGGAATAAGATGCTGTGCGTCCGCCGATGCTTTTTCAAGATATTCCTTTGCAATCAAATCCACCACATGGATTCTATCATCGAACACCCCATAAGGACGAAACTCCAATGCTGATATAATCGATTCCATCTAAACAGTACAAAATACATTTGATACGATACGAATATGTACGTCCTCGTCGAATTCGTTGCACAGCATTAACAATCTCATCGTGATAAACGATACCTTCAGAACACCGTTCCAGAACTTGAAGTATACGTCCGAACTTCTGCGGACGAGCCATTCTATCACAACTAGGACAACAATGATTTACACACTGTGTAGAACAAAAAATACATTCGATAGTCATAGTTGATAATACAATTAAATTCCAATTATGAATAAATCTGAAATGAGACATAAACAAAAAATCTTTTATAAAATGTACCAAAAGTCTTCTTTGTTTCTCTTTTGAACGTTTCTGTCGATAGTATCCTTTACTTTTCATTTTAAGTCCACGCAACAAATTCAATTGTCAGTCCTAATCCATAGCTTTCACCGCGGTGGAACATCTCTCAAATAGGGAAATAGTCTCGTCTCTAAATATTATCTCACATATATGTATACATACGCACAATTTGTAATCAGAGAGATATTTATTTTTCTACCAAGATTTTTTATCTTCTATAATATCTTAGCAATTCGATTTCAATTTCTGATAGAAGAATGTATTTTAACACACATGCAACGCGTCATGACGGAATTATTCTTTTTTCCATTAGATTTTTTATTTTCTATAATATCTTCCCAATTCTAATTGATATTCTGATAAATGATTCAACTTCGAATTTAAATATCTAAGTTTGATGATGTTTAAGTATTTGTAATAAACAGAAATATTCTCATCCATTTATATGATGTCATATGCATGTACACATATATACAATGCTCAATGAGCAACATATTTTTTTGTTTCTTAAATTTCTGAATTATTGTCACTGCAGTCCTCATTGTCATCTTCTTCTTACTTCATTTCTTCCATATTATAATATTATTTTATTTTCCTAGATCATCATATATGTTGCATCTATATATATAGATATACTATTTGATAAATCATATATCTAGACGTGTTTTTCTTCTTCTTTATGAACATCTTTTTCTCTATTATCTATCATCATCAACAAACGACAATAATAAAACACATGCTGATTCGATAGACTTCAGTTCTATAAACGATATTTGCATGTTACATTAGATTTCATTTTATTTATATTCGAAAGCGAAAGCAAAGGCAAAACGAATTTTTAAATGGTAATATATCTTATTATAAATACCAACAATATTCATATCCATATATGTACTATGTCTATATAAATGAAAGAGACTGCAGCAATACAAAATAAAAGAATATTTTCATTTAAAGTTATTTCATATTTTTCTTCTACTATCTCTTTGTATTTCATCATTTATTTTAACTTGAATAATTTATTTTAACTTGAATAATATGACGAAATTCAAAGCCAAACACATGAGAAACAAACGAGAATTACTATAATATATATAGAATTCTTTTTTTTTGTTCAAGAAAAATAAAACTATACATTGGGAGAGTTTATATCAATGTTTTATTTAAAATATATGTAACTTAATATAAACATCTAATTCTTTTATATTTAACTTTATCAAATTCTTATACATGACATGTAAAAACTGAAATTTATTTCAAGACAAATAACATATACATATAGATATATATACATATATTAAATAAAAGAATAAAAACATATTATATTATGAAATAATATATATATATATATATATGTATAATATAAGATAATCATCAGTATTATTTTTCATTTCTTCACAAAATTTTACATGATTATATTTCTATTTTTAATATAAGAAAACATAGACAAAACTTATGTTTGATATAAAATAAAATCACCATGAATATCTTGTTTGATAGTTCAAATAAATTATAAATTGTATTCATATGAATACACATATATATAATCAAATAGATATAATATATAAACTTATTTTTTTGTATTTTAGAAATCAGTTAATTCAATATATATATATATGTATATAAATAAAGATTATATATAGAAGTATATTTATCATTGTCTTTTGTAATTATATGATTGACTTTAACAAAACAAAATCGAATAAATAAATTCAATAACATTATATATTTATTTTATATGTATCATATAGTTCAATTATGAAATGATAAATATAAAAAAAACAATTGTATTTCGTCATATGACATCTGTACAGACAGAAATGAACGATTTGACATAGAATTATCTATTTAAAATTAAAATGACGAATAAAATAAACTAGTAAAATAGAAAGAAAAAGATTGTAATGATGACTGATATATATATATATATATAGATGGACGTGAAAAGTTACTAGGATACCCCTAATATATTTTTTTTATATAGTTATGACAGATCATGATAAAATTGTAGTTTTTTATAGGTGATTGTGTCATTATTGCTCTACCAATTGATCCATTTAATTTATTATTAATAGAATCACTTAAATTCTTAGGTGTATCACCATAATACCATTGTTGAGCACGAATATTGGAAATGAAACTATTTTCTAATCAACTCCAATATTGATCAATCGTAGAAATCTAATCATCGAATATCATATTATATGAAAAGGAATAATAAATAATTTTTACTTTCGTATAATTATTATTAATTCGCTTTGTAGTTAAAAAATACTTTTGTATATAGTTTACTTGAAAAAAAGCGTTTGAATTTATATTTGTATAAGTAATAAGCTATATTTATATTGGAAAATATAAATAGAACACAATTTCTCAAATAATTGTCCACACATGTATTTCTTTTAAACGTTGATCACGAGCTTAAGCTGGTTCATCTTCATTTAAACGATCATTACAATTCTGTCAACAATAAGTAAATGGCGATTCACTTGAATGTATATTCTTCATTATAATTTAAATCAAAATCATCATTATCATCCAAATATTCAACTACTTCGTTATCCATGTCTGATTTTCGAATAACGAAAGCAAAGAAAATTGCTAATGCAACCACCTATAAAATATACATGTATACATTTTAAATCATTTCATTATTAAAACAAACTAATTACTTTTGATCGGTGAATTAAAAGTATTGATTAAGTAAAACCACTTATAAGTGATATTAACCATTTTTGTGTTTTCAAATCACCATATTGAATACCACGTACAATTATAAAAGATGATGATATCAGAACTAATATAAATGATAAACTATAAGCAAAAAATAAATACCACGAAGGAAATATGAATTGTGATCGTTTCGTTTAATTTGATTTTATACTAAAAAAAATAAATAAATATGAAAAATGAAAAGATGTTAACTAACGATTGTCTTGGTTGTTGTTTGTGTGATTGTCGAGTTAATATGTGTCGAGAGAATTGAACAAGTAATAAGCATAGAACAAATGGGAGAATTTCAACAATTGTATCAAGACTAATCTAATTTTATTAAAATAAATTTTATATAACTAACTGTAAAAAAAGAAAGAAAATGAAATAAAACCTATTGAGCACTGATCTGTAATAGACCAAATTATGAACTTCCACTTGTTTCTTTTGCTTGATCATAATAAAGAACATTTAAAAGCATTGCAGTAAAAAGTAATACAAAACAACAAGTACATCGTTGAATACGTGTAAATTTATTTGATGATGGATGAGAAAATAATTTATTCGATCTATCATCTATCTATAAACAAATCATAGTGGCGCTCATATGAGCCACTCGTGTTCGCTATACTGCGAATCATATTCTAAGTCAAGCCTAGATTCATATATACTTACAAATCAAAGTGTACAATTGATGTATCAAAGATTTTGAAAAAAAACAATTTTTTTTAAAATTTATAATAATAATCGAATTACTTGCCGATGAAAAAATAAGAAGAGTTTTTTATTATTAATAGGCTAATAGTGTCATATCTATGAAGAAATCAACAATAACATGTAACAATGAAACAAAATGATTCAATTGCCGAAATGTTCGCCTTATTTATAGAGTGATAATGTTCTTTTTTTCTCTATCCTCTTCATTGACCTTGTAGCCGAAAATTGTTCTTTTTCTAATGTATTTTTATTATAGTGAAAGAGGCGTGAGTTATATTCTTTACAAAATTAAAAAATGAGTCACGTTCTTCAAGATATTACTATCTTATATTTAGTTTCGTGTGTTCTTCAATATCAGACTGGTCACGAACAATTTATATCCATGATATAAATCTGTTTACATTAAAATCTGTCTCAAGGTTATTCATGTATTTTTATACATATTCTATGATTATGATAAAAAATGATCATGAGGTACATGAGATAATATTCAAAGCTTTTTTTTCGCTATTATGTAGTTTTATTTCATTAAAAAAATTAGTAATTAACTGGTAAACATTCAATACTCATTTAAATGAATCAACAAATTTATAAAATAGATTAAATTATGTATTTCAAATTTCAATAGTTTCCTATTAAGATCAAGTAAATCTCTCTTAATTTAGTTAACAAATTAAAATACAATATGTTGTATTTCTACATTAACTATAATCATATCTCAAATTTTATTACAAGAATATTCTTTAGTTTATATTTTACATATAACTAAATATAACTCAACTGTTTTAAACAAACCAAACTTGTATACTTTCATTGATCTATTATTGTCCCAAAAAATACTTATATTAATTATCTATTCATAATTCTCTGAAAATTATATAATCAACACAACAAAATAAAAATTCATGTAGTTTTTCAGAAAAATACATTTTACCAATGTTTTATCAAAATAGAGAGAATAAATGATTGAAAGATTTTTATTATTTTTACATACGAACTTCCTTAAATTTGTATTTTAATTTTAGATAGACAAAGATATAGATTATTACTGATTTTACACTTATATTTTTACTTTTTTTCTAATGTCATTTCAAGGTAAAATAGTGGTGTCACTTTAAATTTGCTTTAAAAGTTGAGGGTAAGAGTGTGGGTTTGGGTGTGGGTGTTGGGGTAGGTGCGCGTGTAAACGGGTGCAGGTGTGGGTGTGGGTGTTGCGGTAGGTGCGCGAGTGAGCTCTTGGGTGTGGATGTCGGTGCGTGAGCGTGGGTGTAGATCTAGGTGTGGGTGTAGGTTTGGATGGGTCCCAGTGCAGGGTTGCCTACGGCGCGGTTCCTTTGGATATGTGAGTGAGGGCCACCGAGGGTATGGCGGATTAGGGTGTACGTGTTGTTTGAGTGGGTTGTAGCTGTATGGGTGCGTTTAGCTGTAGGTGGGTGGGGGTGTACGGTTGCCTCCAGTGGGGTTCCTCTCGGTATGTGGGTGAGGGGGCGGCACAGTGGGCACAGAGAGTGAGGGGCTACGTGTAGTTTGAGTGAAGGTGTGGGTGTATCTTTATATCCTTTATTCATAACAAAGCCCATCCCACCCACACTTCGCTCACATATACTACACTCACACCCAAGCTCCGACCTACCTCGCACGATACTGCATGTAAACACCCTCAAGATTTTCTAACCTTCGAATGCCGATTTGTCGATTTTATGAACTTTGCTTTCTGATCGATTGACAAGCAGCGCTCATCCCAGGACACGCTAAGCTCTTTTTCGTAGAGAAGCATTTTCTCTGCATTCACTGGAAAAACAAATGAAACCATGAGAAATTCATTTTCGATGGTTTTTTCACATTTGAATCTTCTTCACCCCACCACTCCACATGGTCAGCTAACAGTACTCATCTTTCAATTCTCCGCATCGAAAAACGTCTGAGAACGTGTTTTTCGAAAAATTGGTCTCCGATGTTTTATTGACCTTTAACCCGACATCGACGGCCCGGACCCTCCAACCAACAGAGCTCAGAATCGAAGTCTCCGCATCGAAATACATCTAGAAGTATTTTTTTCCAAAAAACAGTTTTCGATGTTTTTTTGACCTTTGACCCTTGACCTTTGACCTGCGACAGACACACAGACAAACGCATTTTCATTTTTTTCGTATCACCCTCTTTTCAGTCGAGGGAATAAATAGAATTATGATCAGAATGGTTAGAGTTCATAGTTGATTATAAGAATTCTGCTTTCATATATATTATAATGCAAAAAAAACATCAACAAAATTCTAGAATTTTACCAGTGAGAATTTTGCCACTGCTGTAATATTAACGGTTAACGGAACCCGTTAACGTTAATATTAACGCAAGGGGGAAACAGCGGACTTCAAGACTTCAAAGACTTCGACAGACTCCAAGAGACTTCAACAAGCGAGACTTCAATTTTTCAAAAGACTTCTAAAGACTTCCAAGGACTTCCAAAGATTTCAGAAGACTTCGATAGACTTCAACAGACTACAAGAGACTTTAAGAGACTTCAATGGACTTCACAGACTTCAAGAGATTTCAAAGACTTCAATAGACTTCCAAAAGTTCAAAAGACTTCTAAAAGTTCAGAAGACTTCCAAAAGTTCGAAAGACTTCTAAAAGTTGAAAAATCTTCCAAAAGTTCAAAAGACTTTCAAGACTTCAAAAGACTTCTAAGATTTCAAAAGATTTTCAAGACTTCATGAGACTTCATGCATGAAGTCTGTGTTGTTTCCCCCTCGGATTTTCTCGTGAAATATATGCATCCCTAGAAATTCTAGAAGACATCATGAGACTTCATGAGACTTCGCAAGACTTCGTGAGATTTCATGAGACTTCATAAAACTTCATAAGACTTCATGAGACTTCGTAAGATTTCATGAGACTTCAAAGATTTCTTAAGACTTCATGAAATTTCAAAGACTTCTAGAGACTTCAAGACTTCATGAGACTTCATGCATGAAGTCTCTGTTGTTTCCCCCTCGTATTAACGTTAACGGGTTGCGTTAACCGTTAATCTCAAATTAACGGAAATGTACCACCCCTACTTACAATAAGCAAGCTTTTTCCACTATGATCATCACCTAAAAACGGTTTACAACATAAATCAACAATTTTATATTCAAAATGTTTAGTAACTAATGTTGCTGTTATGCCTAAATATGGAATATTTGTATCATCATCTGACCATTGATCTGGACTAACACAAATACAACCACTTTCAAGTGTTTCTTGTAGGATATCTTTCAATATTGAACGATATTCATTTGCTAAATTGTAAATATGATCAGATATTGCATATGCGCCACATAGAGCATTAGCGACATCAAATTCACCATATTTTGACCCTGAAAGGTAGATAGAACAAATAATACACATAACTCGATTTAGTAAATTAAGAAAAAAAAGAGTATTTTACCTAAAATTACGAATTCTTGTAGAAGTTGTTTTAGTCCATTATCTTCAATAATTTTGAGTGATCTCATATCACGACATATCCATGGTTATGTAAGATCTTTAACAGTATTTATTTCTTTTTCATTTAATTTAACTTTTTTGAAAATATTCATTATACTATTAAGTTTTAGTTAAGTGAATGAAGATGTTGAGAATGTTGTTATTTGTTAAATTTTTTACACATTGATGAGCAAGCATATTTCGAGTACCACTACATGGTGTATAAGCAAATGTTTGATTGCATGTTTGACAACTTGTAAAACCCTCGATTTTCTCATATTCATCGGTAGCTTCTGACTTTTTAGCTGGGAATCCGAAAACTTTCCAACATAACGAAGAATTTGTTTTTTCATTTTTAATAACGGTATATGTTGATGTTTGTTGTTTCAGCAGTAATTTTATTCGTTCAGATGTATATTTTTTTGTAGATAATAATGAATTAGAACCGGTGATTGAAGGACAAGTGGTCATAGGAGCTGATGATTGACTATGATCAACGGAAAAAAAATTAGAATTAGAGAAAGTTTTAGTTGACAAAGTAATTGTTGATGAATGAGGTGAACTAGGCAATGACATTTTATTTAATGAAAAGGCAGTTTGTTAATATGAACAAATAGTTTCTTTTATTCTTTGTTTTTCTTTGTATAATTCTTTCATACCCATGTCTTCAAAATCGCCAAGGTTTGGGCGATGAATCGCGATTTTTCAAAATATTGACGATTATATCGCCAGCAAGAAATGCTTTTTTTGTCGGAATCATTACGAACCAAGACTTTTCGACAAAAAAATCGGCAAAAAGTCCTTTATTTTGGCGATTGTATCGCGATAAATCTCACAATTAATCGGGTACTAAATCGCGATTAAGTTGTCGATTTTTCCCCGTTTTTGATGGCATGGGTATTTATTACATATAACTTCCAGCGAATAAAGAAGTTAAATAGTTTTCCAAAAAATACTTCTATTGGGAATATGCGACATTTTTCGAAATTTTTTAATATTTTAGTCAAAATTTAGTTTATGAGCCGCCCATCAAAGATCGGATCTGCCCAGCCCACGGTTTCTTATTTCAAAAAATCTGGCCATGGGCTGGGCGGTTATGGGCTTAGCCTAGCCCATCAGGTGCTCTGGTTCAGATCGTGACCTTCACCTGGACGTCGGAAAGTGTAAACTCGAATCAAATACAATACCTCTTATTGAAAAAGCAAAAATTATGTATAAAAATTGTTTAGAGAATGATAGTATTAAAAAAGTCGTCCATTTACATAATTTTAATGTTATTCAAAATGACCAAATAATAACTAAAGTTTTGTGTGAAGGATGGGCCTTGTCTTCGAAAAACGTTAGCCAGCATTTCAATTTAAATCAAAAAGTTATATGATAGATGCATATAAGCACGGTGAGGATATTGACTTCAAAATGAACCCAGCAACACTATTTGTTGTGGGTTAGACTATCATGAGCTGTCTAATTCTAGCTTGCATATATATAATGAGGGTGTGGGTGTGAATGGGTGTGTGTGGGGATGGATGTGGGTGTGAATGGGTGTGTGTGGGTGTGAGTGTGGGTGTGGTGAAGAAATCAACGAAGATTTGCAACCACATCCATTATTACACCCACACTCACCCTCATACTCTCCCACACCGACACCAACAGCCACATCACACCCGCAGCTACTCCCACGAAAAGTGGTATACTTTCTTTTATTTTTTGATTGATTGGTTATGAAAAAATATATTTCTTGTCATGAAGTTCAAGAAACTAATCGTCGTTTAACTTATGAAATAAAATGACAAAGAACGATAATAAATATTTTTAACTAAAATGATAACGTGAACTATCTGTACGCCAAATTTTAACAAGACCTGCGGCCCATGGACTGGACTGGTTTTTGAAGAAAACTCATGAGTGAAGTGGGCCGAAACTATATGATCCACGGGCTTGCTTTCTCAGTTATCACCCGGCCCATCAGTTCATCGGGTCCAATAACGTTCCACCGATTCAAAAATAACTACATCAGGGCGATAATCCAAGATGATGCTCTTATTTAATTTCAATTTAGCGCCACCAAAGATAGAAACCCTTTTTACATATTTAAAATGCCGCCTGAAATAATCTGCGAGGAAGTAACCGGAAAAAGAATCGCCTAGAAATAGTATTTTCGCTTTTTTTATGCCTATGTTGTTATAGTAAGTGGCGTTATATTTCGAGATAAGTTGATGTTCTAGAACATGAGATACATCCATATTAGCCATCACGGCCAAGTCCCCTATACGGTTAACTCTTTGATTCACAACGAAATCCTCTCGGTGATGAGGTACGAACTGTGGATTGGTGACTAGTAACCGTTTTATTATTTCCTCATAAGCAAAAAACGCTCCAATGTTGTTCCAATGGGCATCCGTCTTAAAGTATAAATCAAGGTGGTGTATTTTCTTTGCTTTGATTAATATTTGTCTTATATCGATCAGCTTGAGCGTTGACCGTAGCTTCATATGTTCAAAAATCTGTGCTTGCCTACTCGGACCAATTTTTGTGCTAAAACGCCACGGTAGGTACTCTGGATAGATTGAGTGCTTCTCAGGAACTGGAAGAATTAAGAAGGTAATATTCCGCTTAGTAAACCATATATCTTCGGCTTCCAAATTTTTTTGTATGCTCATTAGTTGATCTAACGAATAAGGATGATATCCTTGCCAACCAGCAAGTCCTCTTGGATCAGCTGGACCATGTAAATTAACAAACAACCAATCATGCTTACCAATAATGACCTTTTTAACGCCCGATATTCCAAATAGTTTGACATTTAAGGTAGTGTGTGCTGCCACCAATTGAAGACGAAATCCAAAGTGATCATTGTAGAACAAGTCAAACTTCTTAGTGTATTCATTTATCTTTCGTATATTGAGCACCGGTTGATCGGCAAGTGTTCGCTTTTCTGTTGACGCAAAATCAGGAATAATTAGAAGCTGTCTATTAATCTCAGGGAGTGAGATAAATAGGGCAAAAATAAGAACAATTATCCGTTCCCACATTCTATGTTGCCGATAATTATACATATCCATCTCAGGAAGAAATGACCGGTATTTTATGATTTTTAATCAAAAAACAATTCAATAAAAAAATGTCAGTTAAATCAAAGAAAAACACATGTTTTCAGCTCTTTTTACTGAATAAAAGGAGAAACAGCTAATATCTAGTTTTTTTTTAAATTAACACTACCGCTTTTGATTAAATCGATGTTTTTGATTCAAAGCTGACAGAAAATCAAAAGAACCAAGTGTTAACCCTGTATTTTGTAATCAGAAAACTCAAAGGCGCCTATAAGTTTCAGTAATATTTTTGACCGAAGAGCGAGACATATGTAGGTTTGTAGAGAATTTTTTTCTCTATCAAATGATATATTTATTATTCAGTTCTATTGTGTACCGAGAAATTGATTTTTGGCTTGAAATCAAGCCAAATAGAGATCTGTATCGATATGGGCGTCGGAGTCAACTAAGTTTCTTGTCTATAATTTATTTTTTACAGTAAATGTTTTTTGATATGAAGGTTTTGTTCTCAGATATCTTCTCTACAAACTGATATATTTTGAGGATCTAATCAATGTTTTATTGAGATTCACGGACACAAAAGAAAGTTGAAGTCACAAAAAACATTTACTGTAAGAAATAAATTATAAACAAGAAATTTATCTGACTCCGATGCCTATATCGATACAGCTCTCTAATTGACTTAATTCCAAGTCAAAAATCAAGTTTTCGGTACACAATAGAATTCAATAACAAATATACCATTCGATAGAGAAAACAATTCTCTACAAACCTACATATGTCTCGTTCTTGAGTTTACACCTTGCAGTCGCCTTTCAGTTTAAAAAATTGGGGGAAAAGACTGGTTTAATCGAAAAAATTTGATTTCAGGGTTTGGGTGTGGGCACTATCTTCAACTTAAACTTACACCTGCCCCAACCTACAGCCAGACCTTTCGAGTATTTGTGATTTTTTCACCGATTTCTGTCAAAAATTGCGATTAACAAGCATATTTTTTCTCAGCCAAAAATGTATTTTAAACATAAACAAAGTCCAGTTCTGGTTGAAAATGGGTTACATTTTCAAAAGACTCAGCTCGCCGAACTAAGCTTTTCAACCTGTTCACTTCCTATGAACCGAGCTGCATAAACAGCTCATTTGAACAAACTGAATTTATCAATCAACATATTTCAAGGAACACCGAAATATACATTTTCCTCTCCAACCTTGCAAAAAGTATCCTTGGGGCTTTATGTAATACACTGTAAACTAGAAAATTAGTTATAGAGTTTTGTAAAGGATATTCTAGGAATGCCTATATGCATTCACTGATGAATTTCTAAATTTTTGAAATTAAGATATTCAGAAGATTAAGAATATGAATTTTGATTTTCTAATTAGAAAATCGAGTGAATTCATATAGGCATTCCTTGAATTTCGGATTCGATATATCAATTCGAACATATTCTGTTAACTAGAAAATCAAATTTGATTTTTCTCTTCATTATGTAATTTATTCTATTTAACTTTATTTCATTTCGTATTGATAATAATACAACGCGCAAAGATACAACAAAAAATATAATTATTTTATATTAGTAATAATACAACGCGCAAACGCAAAACAATAGTAGAAAAAAACATTTTAAAAACTAATAACAATTGAAACAACAAATAATAAACAAGTAACGCTCATCCTATGGATTCGCTGGCCCTTTTCTGAAAGAATTGAATTTTTTTTATAATTGAGAGGGAGTTTACTATGATTTTGTATTGTATTTGGCTTTAAAGTTAGTTTGAAAATAGAGCAATCCGCTGAATCGTGATTTATTGTCATAATTATTGAATGGATATGTACAACGTGTAGAAAAAAAAGAAAAAATTGATACATGTTGATTAATATCGAAAAAGTGATTTGGTTCTTCATGTCATAGAAAGTAAATGCTAACTGTGATATACACTATTACACACCTACATCCAGACATGAATGCTCCGATACAAGTACAAGTGTTTAATAATAAATAGTTAAAAGACGAGAAGAGAAGCTTTAATACAAATCAATGTGCTTCAATATTAGTAGTTAATTAAATGCGACTACGAAAAACAACAAAACACTACAATAAAGTATATACAGACAAAAAAAACTGAACGCTTGAAAACTTGAT
>CAJNOI010000956.1:0-21833 GCA_905250115.1 Adineta steineri | reverse complement strand
ACAATTCCAGAAAAAACAATATAATTTACCTGTAGTCTGCTCTGTTGCTATCAAAGGAAAAGAAAAAGAGAAGTTATTTTTTAAAACAAAAGAAGTATCTTATGAAAACCTACTTTCAGTAGTACTACCCTCCATTACAGTGTCCATGTTAAGCAGTTCTCTATTTAATTCTTCTTCATCAACTTGTAAAAAATTTCCAATATCACTATCATCTTGAATTGAAGTTTGACGAGTTAAAGAAGAAGAAGTAGTAGTAGGTTGTTTTGTTGTAGTCTGACATGTTGTTGATGAAATATTATGTAGTATAGAAGTAATTGACTTGAATTTGATGGGTGATGATTTTGTGGTTTGATCCGCAAGTAATATAAATCCTTCATTAAGTGGATGACTTTCAAATTTTGCTTTTATTGATAGATCTTGTAGATCATTTAACCAAGTATTGTCCGATATCGTTTCTATAAAGCTAAATACTATAATATCTGTAATTATTATCGAAAGATTTTTAATATAAATAATTTACTTATAATGGATATGATTAGAAATATTGAATTTAATCCTTGTAATGAGATAAATGTGTCAAAACAATACATATTCATAAGTATATTTTTATTCGAGTAATTAGTTGCAGATAATACGCATGTTATATTCAATGTAATAAAAAGTGCCTTAGCTTGAGTATTTACGTTGAGATTTTCTTACAGAGATATTAACACTTATTTCGTGAATGATGTAAAGAAAAATTCGATAAGCATTGTAAAAGAATAAAAAAAAGGCGATTGTGCAGTACATTATGTTCTGTCAGCTCTTACTCTCATGTTTTATTGTACTGAAATGTATCATCCAGTTTATTATCGTTTATCGATTGAATATAAATCATTCAGAAATATTCGATAGGTACAGGCATTAAAGACAGTTACCTTTTTTTTTAAAAAATTTTTCTTTAATTTTCTCGGTCTGTGATATTTTGCTGGTTTGAAATTAGACAGTTATTAAAGGACAAGAATCTATCTGTTTTAAATTAATTATTTGGAGTTCAATATCTTTTGATACCAGGATTAAGAATCTAACAAAAGAGATAGATATTTCGAGCAATAGTTAAAGAAACAAAACCTTTCATGAGCACATATATTGATCATAGGCATCATTATATCTCATGTCATACTAATAAAAGGTTTTTTTTAGTGCATTGCAATTGATATTGAAGTGTGCTTATATCGTATGTTAAAATACAGTAAAAGATAGATTGTAGTTTGATTTTTACCGATCAAATTTACCTGACAGGTAAAACTCTTTGAATCTTCACCTGATGCAACGATAAATATTCTGTTCTGCAAAGTGATTATTATGCACATGAATAAATTTAATTGAACGAGAAGCATTACATTTATAACATATAAACGATTGTAGCCGTAGGAAAAGAAATCGAATGTATATTTCATCAATATTATGATTTTAAAATACATGTTGCAGTCTTACATAGTTTTATATATTACATAAATTATCTAATTGTGTGTATTGCATAGAAAAGAACGGCATCATCTATAAAATAATATTATCATTGGTCCTTTTCAATTTTACTTCTATTTATGAATCATCGAATTTCTTACTTTCATCTCTTTTCGTAATAAGACATGATGAAATCAATTCGAATTATAATAAATCTTTTAAAATAATTATCACTAACAATTAAGAAAAACTCACTTAGTATTCAATTAATTATAAAATACCATTAAACATATTCATTTTTGGTTGCTTTAATTCAAATATTTGTAGATATATTTTAACAGTAAATATATCAGAAAATTATTTCTTCTAGATTTCATATTTAAATCATGTGTGGCATTTGTTTTTCTCTTCATACACAGGTAAGAATTATATAACTAAATCAGAATGTGATGGTACATATTCAACAGAGAATAAAAAAGTCACTATAATAAAATTCTTTATTTTAGTCAACATCTGTTCCCATAGATTATACACCATTAAATGCACGTGGTCCTGATTTTCAAAATCAATATGGACCTATTTCACTTACATCTGACTTCTATGTTACATTTGCTGTTAGTGTCCTTGCTCTTCGAGGATATAAACAAGAACAACCATTTATTGATGAAGATGGAAATATACTTTTATATAATGGAGAAATCTATGAAGGTCCTTTACAAGTTCGTTTTTTTATTTATTTAAAGTTAATCTGATATGAATTTTTGTTTCTATAGATTAAACCAGATGATAATGATGGTATACTTTTATCTAATCATTTAAAAACTTGTTCAAATGAAATAGATATTTGTAATTTGATATCAAAATTAGAAGGATGCTTTGCTTTTATTTATTTTCAAGTATGAAAAATTCAATTCAATTGAAACGTTTTTTTTTTCATTTCATAAATTATTATTTTCTTTAGTTTAGAAAAAAACCAATAGCTTATATTATGGACGTGATCGATTAGGACGTCGAAGTTTAATGTATTCCATAACAAATGATACACAATCAAATTTGAAAATGATTCTTAGTTCAGTTCGATTAAATCATCTCGTAAAATATCTTATATTTTCAATATTATATATATTTCATTATTTTATTTATAGTCATATACAGAACTTGATTCAAATATTCTTCATAAATTAACAGTACTATCAACTGATAATACATTTAAAATTGAGACTTTTCCATATATACATTCAATGATCGATAGTTTTCCTTCTGAACCACCGGATGTTTTATTAAACGAATTTGAATCGAATTCAATATTTCAAAATATATCAACAACATTTCTTAGTCAATTACAAGCAGCTGTTCAACGACGGATTGTAAATTTACCTTCACTCTGTCGTCAATGTAAACGTTTAACAGATAGTAATCTTCGTCCAATAAATGGATGTCAACATGCTAAATTAGCAATACTTTTCTCGGGTGGAATCGATTCAACTGTACTGACTGTATTAGCTGATCGAATTTTACCAATAAATGAACCTATTGATCTACTTAATGTGGCGTTTTTCTCAGACGTATTCGTACCACCAGCAGATCGACAAACAGGTAGTGATATAAAATACATAAAAAGAATATCTATATGATCTCAAAAATGGCCAAGAATCAGTGGCGGATTTACGGGGGGACGATAGGGGTGATCGTCCCCCCCCCTCTCCGCAGATATCGCCCCTCCGTACTCAAAACAGAAATCACCCCCCCCCCTTCCAAAATCCTAGATCCGCCACTGCCAAGAATCATTCTATTATAGCAAACTGAAATGTATTGAAGATGATAAATGAGTTTTATTTACTACTGACATTGAAAAAGCATTTCCAATTGCTATCCATATTTTTATTTAGGTCTAGAAGCTTTAACTGAACTTAATCCAGCTCGACAATGGAATTTTGTTAAAGTAAATTTTTTTTTCATAAAATCATAATCGAATTTTAATTTCGTAAACATCATAGATCGATGTTAATGTAAAGGAATTACAACATTATCGTGAAAATATTATTAAAAATGTTATCTATCCATGTTCAACAGTATTAGATGATAGTATTGGTAGTGCTCTATGGTTTGCTGCTCGTGGTAATGGAGTACTTCATCCTGATAATATATCATATGAAAGTTCAGCAGAAGTAATAAAAAGAAAATGATTGATGATATGTATATATAGACTATTTATTTTAATAAATAGGTATTATTATCCGGTTTAGGTGCAGATGAACAATTAGCTGGTTATTCGAGACATCGATCAACATTTCAAACAAGTGGATGGAAAGCACTTGAAGATGAACTTGATATGGAAATAAATCGAATTTCAAAACGAAATTTAGGACGTGATGATCGGTAGAAAACTATTTTTATAATAGATTTATTATTTCTTCTTCTTGTTTTTTTTATTTAGTGTAATTAGTAGTTTAGGTAAAGAAGTTCGATTTCCATTTCTTGATGAACAAGTAGTCGATTATCTTCATTCAATACCTATTTGGTACAAAGCTGATCTACGTTTAGGACGAGGTATTGGTGAAAAATATCTACTCCGTTATGTAGCACGTCAATATTTATCACTTCCACAATCATCAACATATCCTAAACGTGCGATACAATTTGGTTCAAGAATTGCAAAACTTGAAAGTAGAAAAGAAAAAGCATCTGATCAATGTGCAAGATTAACAACAGATAATAATAATATTGATAATGAAGACTAGATTCATTTATTATATTTATTATTATAAACAAAAATAAAAAAGAATAAAAAATATTACATACGTTATATATTGAAAAGAACATAATATAGATGAATAATAGATATGTATCTATCTAATGATTTTGCTTCATCTATTAATTGAATTAGTAAGAGAGTAACTGATTTTCTATGTAAAAAGAACTAATTGTAAAATAATTAAATTGATATCAGATAAATTAGCTGATGTATATAATGAAATTATGTGTACTATAAATATATTTGAAGATTTTCTATGAAACTAAAATAATGTTTGCCAAGAATTATATTAATATAATTACACATGTATAATTTAATTGATATATTGTATTACAAAAAAAACTAAGGTCTTTTTCGATTGTCTAAGTTTGCTTTTAAAAATATACATTGAATTTATATTCGTTTGTCGGTCAACTAGACTTTATTATATTTTTTTTTCTGTAAAAAAAGCCAAATAAAGAAATAATAATTGAGAAAAAAAAGCGACCAATAATGTACATATAGATAATAATAATAATAGTAATAATAATAATGGGAACAAACACAACAACAAGAACAACGAAAAAAAAAAAGATCAAATACAGATGTCAGCAAATTTCCTTTTATTCGCTGACAAGAGAGAAAAAAAAGATAACTGTGCACTGGAAATCTTAAGAAAAAAATATATATCGATCTTTCTAAAGAGGTCAAGAATTTTTCTATGTGTATAATACTTTCATTTTGATGTCTATGCATATAACTCAATTGATGCAATGACGATAATAATAGATTTTGAAAGACACATTTATACAAAATCAAAGTTCATTTCTATGATGATGATGTTCGTCTTTTTTTTTCTAGATAAAAAAATAAGCAAGGAAACGGTATTATATTTTTTTTTTCACTATAAACATCTAAATTTTAAGGAAAAAGAAAATGTTTACACACGGACGGAATGAATTCGTTCGCGTGTTTGCATCAATCATATTTTTTAGGTATTTTGAGTAGAATCTCCTTATTGTTTTTCTATGACAGCAAACAAACGAAAAAGTAGAAATGGTGGTGAACGCGTTTTTGAACGCTAGATAGATCGAGAATAGAAAAGAAAACTCAGATTGAAAAGAAGAAAAATTATTCAATGCATGTTCATATATATACATGCAGGAAATATGTTAAATTCAAAAAAGAAAAAAGAAATTCAAAGACAAAATAATTATGAAAGTACATAGATTCAATCGCCGGGATGTTCAGGACATGATCGATTGATACGAAACCAATTGTCGATACAACTAAACAAAGTTAAACATAATTATATATCATTCTATGATTTAAAAACAATTAAATTTTGTTCATTTGGTAATACAGAATAGCTAAACAGTTTAGTACATAGCCTAACAAATGTTTCATTAAATCCTGGGTATGACTCTATTTCTATACTAGAAACAAGTATAGGTGATTTATTACTCAATTGTTGTCTTCGATTTTGCAAAATTCTAATAGGTTCACGACTTGCAATTTGTACTGATCAAGGAAGTACTGTCGATGTCGTGCTCACAGTTTAATTTGAGATCTATGAATGAACTTTTCATGTTCAAGTTAACGTTCCAAAGTTATCAAACTGATCTAGATCATTTTGAAGGTTCAGATGATTTTTCTAGAAGTTTATCGAAAGTTTATTTTTGTACAGGTATACATTGAACACTCTTTATCTAGCATAATAATACATTTGCAGTGATAATATTATACTGAAAATTAATTCAATATATCAATCGATCTAGCAAATCTTAATCGAATTCATGCTCTATATCTAATATCCAATCCGATTACAAGGCTTTGCTATATACAGAAGGTATTGATAGTATGCCTATTAATCATACATACCGTATTGGCATTGTAGCATAACTAGTCATAGGAACAGTCGTATAGGGTATATAATTGACACTACAAATAATTTAATACTAACTTTTCGATGTATCCGATTTGTATGAGAATTAAAGTATTTCGATAACGAAAAAACTAGTATTAGCTATATATATGCTACTTTCTTCTAAGAAAAAAAAATTGATTTCGATTTATAATTTACAATAAGAGATCAGTCTACTTCTAATTGTTTGTTATTCATCCTTTTTTTTTTACTTCAAAAAGAAATCTACTTAAAATTCATATGATTATACAGTTTGAAAATTGGATATGAAATTTATAGTACACTCTAGTGTTTTAAATTAACATAAAGAGAACTAATCAATTAACATAATACTAGTCTATGGTTGTCTATATATATTTTTCAATTTCACATGCGTAAATTTACCTTTTGTGATAAATACAAAGACATGGTAATCGAGCAATTTTTTGTCCTTCAACTAAATCATCAAGACATATGACACATTCACCTTTATTTTCCGTTAGTGTATCTTCTACATGAAATAGAAAATAAAAATAAAAATTTATTTTATAATGAAGAAAATTTTTTCTAAAAATCAAACCATTATAATCTATTCGTGGTTTTGATAGACATTGAAGAATATGTTTATCAAATGAATCGCTTGGAATTGTTTTATTACAAACAGGACATGGAACATCATGAAGTGCAATAAGAATACGTTGTAAACGTCGACGAGCTTGTGGAGATTCATCATCTGAACTTGGATCGTCTGAGTCACGTTCAAGTCCAACATAACGTAATAAATTAAAATTAAATGCTGCTGCTGACATCGGATCAACATTTTGAGATGTTGTACGATGTCGATTATGATTTGATGGATTATTAGCAAATAATCCATGTAAATTATTATGACCACTACTTGAACGATGACGATGATGTTGGGAATGATGAGATGAACCATTTGAATGTGTACGTGGATGAGCTAAATTTGTTGACGAACCATTACCGGTATTTCGATGTGCTGTTGTTGATGATGATGATGCCGATGATGGTGGAGTTGTTAATCTTCCACCCATTTTGTTTCTCCCTAATAGTTCCTTTTTTTGTTTTGTAAATTATCAAATAATGTTAGAAATTAAATATAATAACAAAATATTCTTCATAAAATATTCATATTAATTATCAACATATCTAAATAGGAATTTTATTCAATTATATTATCTGAATTGTGACAATGAATGTCATAGTATAGAAAATACGAATCAAATCAACAAATAAACATCATCATACGTCTATCCATTTATTACCTTAAGTGATTGTGTCGACATCTTATTTTAATTTACATTGGTCTATCGATATATCCAGAGCGAAGCTATTGCTCGTGCAAATTTTTTTATGTAATAATAATAATATTGACATACACGCACTGAACCATAGAAAATGTATAGTAAATAACGACAAATACGTTTTTGATATATATATATATATATTTAAAAAATGCTAACGAATTTTGTTATAAATGAAAAAATGTGTCAAAAAGAACCACGCAAACGTTCTCGTTCGAGTACTCGACGTTTGCGATATGTACGTTGTGTATCATTTTTTATGCTTGGATTTTTTTCATCAACAATAACTTTTCTTATAACATTTTATGCTACTTCGAATGCTCTATCGAATATAATCTCATCTATTTTTTTTTCAAATTCTTATAATTCTGAACTTCAAGTTCCATTATCACCTCGTGATGCAATTAAAAATTATCAACCGAGAGATTTTTTGGGTAAAAGAAAATCTATAAATTATGATTATCATCTGAGATATAATGATTTTAATTATCGTAAACCTGAAACATTAACTTATAAAAGTCGAACATATTCAAATAATACCGAAATATTATTTCGTTTTCCAAAAACAACTGCAATAACAGCATTATTACTTATATTTCATAGTTGTAAACATTCTGCATATGAATGGTTTCATACACCTGAACGACAACGTATTATTGGTGCTGCTCTTGATCTTGGTTATGCTTGTTTAGTATTTCAATCAACTGATAAAATTACAAAATGTTGGTCAAATGATGTTGATCTTTATCAAAATAAAGATATACAAATGGTATTAAAAGGACTTGAAGAATTTTATAAAGAATATCCTCAATTAGGTACAATGAAAATTAGTTTTTAATTATATTGTTGACATTGATTTGTTTTTTATTTTAGTGTCTGTACCACGATATACATTTGGTGTATCAAGTGGCGGTATATTTTCAAGTATCTTGGCTATTAATCAACAATATCGTATACAAGGACAAATTATATTTATTTCAATTATTCTACCTGAAATCTTATATACTTATGTAAAAGCACAAAATTATCCACCAACTGTTTGGATACATGTAAGTGTTATTCTTAATGATTTATAGATCATTACAGTCATTGTTGCCTGTAATCCTATCGAAAAAACAGAATAGAGCATGTGATTGACAATAGATGTATTACTTTATTCACCAGATGATTGAAATAATTGTTTTATTATTTAAATTTATCGTATCGAATTTTGAGATTGATTATCTAATAGCATATTCAAATTCATATTTTCTTCTTCGAAAAACATTAGATATAATTTTATCTCTGTTTAGATGTTACGTGATGTTGAATTTGCATCTGAAACACGTATTAAAGCTTCGAAACAAATATTTATGGAACAAAATATTCCTTGTAATAATTTTCCTATTGAACCATTACAAGTAAAACCAACGATATTTAGTGAACGAGTACCAACAATAGATTCTGAAACATCATATTTTCTATACTATCTACTTCTACGAAATCAATGGTTAAATACTCATACTTATTTACTATACAATCCACGTCGTAAATTTGCTTGGCAAGACTTTTTATTTCCTCAAATCGAACAAAACCATACAAGAGCAAGAATATATAAAAGTATAAATGATCATAAAAATGAAATATCAGAATTTTTAAATACAATTTATGGTGAACATGAAATAAGTTATGAACGTTCATCTGAAGCATTAAATTGGTTCAAAGAATTATTTACTTCATCTGTTAAGAAAACTTAACTCAAAAGGTGATCTCATGTTTATTTTTATTGTGAATTGTTTTTGTGATAAAATTCTCTTTATCTCTGTGTATATGCAATTTATTTGTATGATAAATTTAGTCTGTGGTAAAAAGCTTATTCTCAATTGCAATAGATTTTATTATGTTGTATGTTATGTCATTTTTTTGTAGTAAAACAAAAATAAAAATATAATATGATCATAACTTGATATACTATCAAGAACACGGCATATCTTTGTCTCTGATTTCATATTTTATAACAAGAGATAATTTTTTGAAAGCACAGCTTATGACAATACAAGGATATCAAAAAACAAACAACAGGACGTATTGACATTGGTCTGACAAGAGATAATAAAAGATACAAATTATATGCATAACTGATCAATGATCCTATTTAATGATGTAAGTGACAAAATGTTATATAATACTTTCGCATGATTACATATGTTTTTTTTATAAAAAATTAAATGATTTAAGTATTGAAGAAAAACATATCTTTGATATGGATGATAGCGCGATTTCAATTGGCTTGACTGTTAGATGGAAAGAACGACATATATATTCTAATCATATAGACTTCAGTCTTTATCTTTGTAGAAACCGTAGTGATTGATGAACAATTGGTGTAATCAAAGCTAGCTGTGAGAATAATTTAATTCTTGTTGGAAAAGAATTAACATTTAATAATCTATTTCACGTCATGCATAGACGATTTTTCCGTAAGAATAATATTTATTTTGATGATGACATCTGTCACAGGAATACTTCTTTTTGAATATTATAATAAAGGTTAAAAACTAGTTCATCATGAATACAGGACATTTCAAGTATGGAAATTAAAATCATCCTTTGATTGTATCTAATATTTGATTTATGCTAAAGATATACAAAACAAACATCATTTATTATCCATAGCTAGTTGCATGAATAACTTTGATAAATATTTGAAGTCCCCTTGTAATGTAATCATTAATCATTCCATAAATATATAAGTATTACATGGATGTCTTTTTTTATTTAATTAAAAACAAATTTTGAATTATATACTACAGATCTATAGGTAAAGTTTCAGAGTGTGAGAAGGTTGATTTTTACTTCGGAATTTTTTTCTAGTTGTGATTATGAAATTATTTTATAGAAGATGCTGTAATTTTGAACCGAAATTTCAAGTATGATATAGGAAGATGTCAATATTGATGAGTTAATTAATTTTCATTGAATTTTTTTTTACATCATAATAAGTTCCTTTAGATAGATCTTACAAGGACAAACTACTTAGAAAAATTGGAGGAAATAACTTCTCCTATTGTCTATTTATTTGAATTCATTAATACTCGATCGATCTATATATTTTTTTTGTTATTGAGAAGAAAGTAGAGAATGATTTGTCTTTATGAATAGACTCTTTTTTTGTATTATTACTCATACTAAATGAAAAGAAAGAACGATAATATTAATGTTGAACAAAAACAAAAAAGAAGCGAAATATTGATCTGTAATAATAGATTTCTTGTTATTGCTTTTGCGTTAGATTGTCTATTGAAGTTTAGATTTATTTTCTTACATCTTTCAAGACAAAAGAACATAATAAATTTTCTATTGATCATGTTTTATTTTTATATTTTTTTTTGTTGAAATTTCTCCTGAGATTTATACTTCAACTAAATTCATTAATTTGTTCGTAGTTCTAGAACTAAAGAACAAATAACGATTTACGCATGCATGCACTTTATATTAAGTCGTTTCAATTTTTATTGACAGACGTTCGTTACATCGTGTTAGTTAAGCAGAAAATATCTATCTCTATTTTTTCTGCTTCAAATATCAAAAACCAGTTGAAAAGAAAAATAAGTATACGATATACAACTTCTTTTTTTCTATGTTAGAATTATTTAGATAGAAGTTAAGAATAAGTCAAAGTGAGAAAAAAAACGCCTATCATTTCCGTTTTTTTTTTTGGGCGAAATTTACAAATAGAAATTGATATCTTAGAATAGATTAGATCATTAATAAAATAGATCGATATTCAATAGGACTTAGAAATAAATGATGTTCAATCACGATATAAAATGAGGGCAAGTAAAGTATTTGTTTTCGACATTCTTCTATACATCAATAAGCATTTTGAGTTGATTCTTTCGTATTTAAATAATAAATTTTATTGTTTTCTTTTAGACTATTAAATCCGATATTGAATAAAAAAAAATGCTTGGTGGATTTTTTAAAGTAACCCTATCTCTTCATGTTTTGATCCTGTTCGTTACTCTTCTATGGCAAGTAGCAACTGCAAATACTTCATCGGTAAATATTCGAATGTCAAATTCTATCACCTCATAAAGCTATTGTTATTTTTCTACATACAAATATAAGATTGATCATCCAATAATTATTTTCTTAATTAAACCATAGTATTGTTATTTCATGCAGATATAAAATACTAATGATTTCTATTAATTCTGAGTGAATCATTGCGAGTACCGAAAAAATTCATTTGACCTGAGCAAACATTTTTTTCTTCACTCATATATACCAGGATGAAGTTAAATATTGATGATTAATAACATTTTATCTACTTTATTACGTACTTTTTTTTTACTCTAGAGAATATGGAAAAAATAGGTTGACTATTTTGACAGGCCGATAATAGCAAATGTTAATAATCAACTTTTCTCACGCGTTTGATTATGTTTTAACTAACATAGAAACAAAAAAGGAACGACGTAAAAATAATAAATAGTATTAAGTTTTTCCAATGAGAATTCACATATACCTGTCTTGAATTATACTTTTCTCATGGCAATGTAATAAATTATACTCGGAACTGCTAAAATCCAAATTCTATAAACTAATAATTTGAACTTTTCTTTCTAGAACCTGGAAATTGACAATAGTTTGGCTAAATCAAATGAAGAAATCTCTCATTTATTAGCTAATAATAACGAACAAAAAAGTGTAAATCTGGTGAATCCTTCATTAAATAATCCAGCAGCCAGTCATAAATCTCTTCATAACAAAAAACGTATTCACTCACGATCACGTCGTCGTTATAGAAAAAAATTGCATCCAAATACTGAACTACCAAATTCATCAAATGGTATTCAATCAGAAGGTAGGCATAAAAAAAAATCTCGATTATCCAAACAAATTCGTTCTATAGTAGATAATCGTCTGAAACGTTTTCGAATGTTAAATCCAGAAGAATTTCAAGAAATGCTCAGCTCAATGAGCCAACAACAACCAGATGAACAACGAACAGGATACAATCCTATGAATACACTCGATGGTATACAACTTGAAAGTAAATTTAATTATTATTATGATTAATTCAATATTAACTATCTTTTTTTCTTTAGATTATTGGTCACGTAAATAAAAATTAATAATATGATTTGATATAAACCTTATTTTTCTTTTTTCTTTCCTTCGCTGATGCTTATGGATTCATATATATGTATAGAGGAATGAATGTTTGTTTATTGAATGATTTATCTATGTTTCAGTAAGAGTGTATAGTTTTTTGTTGCCTTCATGAACAGAAAACAAGGAGAAGAAGAGAAAGAAAAATGATACGATCTTGTTTTGTTCTAATATATTCACTGTCATAAATAAAAATGAGTTTCATGCCAATAATATATTTATCATGTTATACTATTGCTTAAACTTCAAATTGTATATTTCTTCTTTCAAGCAGCAGTCCTCATCACAGATGCTCAACAGCTGAAATCTTATATGAATATGCTCGGTTGCTCATAAATATCATTCGTGCAGAAATTATATGTATTTCATGAGAATTTTAATACGTTAGACTCACGTTCTTTGTAGACTTTATAACACAAGCAAAAAAAAATATATTTTCGATCGATTAATATTATATTCTGAAGTACTCTATTACAATCGTGAACAGTATAGGTTTCATACAAGTTACTAGTAAAATAATAAAACATTGATGATAGCTAAATATTACTTCTTAATTTATCTGTGACGTAATCCTTTGTCTCTTTAATGTTAAATATTATGCTTGCTTTTACTTCATGCTCACATTAATATGTATTAACTTGAACATGCATCATGTACCTTTCATAATAGAATATATTATGAGACTTAAATAAAAGAATTAACCATTATGCTTCATCAATTGTGATGCATAGTTCAGTATAACTGTATATCAAATTAAATATTAGAAGTACGATCGAAAATAGAAAAGTTGCAAATCAAGATTTTTCTGTTTACTTTTGAAAAAAGATTTCAAAGTCAGTTATTTCATATTTATTAAAATATTTTTCAATCATATTTTATTACTGAAACAAATTCAGTCTAATGCATGCAAGCTGTTACTAACACTATTAGTTATCAAAGAACTTGTTTTCAGTGAAAGCTAAATTAAAAGATATAACTAAACTTGCAAAATTTTAAGTATAAAAAGAATCCAACGTGTAATACTAAAAAATTCTCTCATTTTAGAATAAATGGCAATCTTAATTTAAGATTTTATCTATAGTAAATGAGATAACTACTTGCAATACAATGAAATATATCATTATGTTGCTGATGAACGCCTCTGTTTTCGATATCTTTTCCTCAAAATCTAATTAACATAAAAACAATTCATCTCGTTTAGGAGTGTTACTTTATTTTTATTTATAATAAAGAATAAAGAAAATATTTTCAGGTAATCGGTAGATAGATAAATAATTGATATAAAAACAGGTAATATTGATCGCAGTTTTTTTCTGTCACCAGCCACATTCTAATATAGAATAATGTTAGCAAATGAATGTGAGGTATAAAAGATTTATGGGAAAAGCTTCTCTCCAGAATGTGAGTTATCTATCAAACTGTGAATGGTTTACATTCATAAGAAAGTCAAAGGAATATTTGAATATCATTGAATTCAGGAGTAAAATAATTGTTATGGAACAAACTGTTCCCAAACGACAAAAGGAGAGAGGTATTTATTTCTTGATTAAATATCGACAGCATAGTTTTTTGATGAACTGATATTTGATTGATGCTAAAACGATTCATAAATCGTGGCAATTCAAAGATAAATATATTTAAATCACCATATGATATGAAAATTTATTTTTTTTATACGTTCTTTAATGCATTACTAATGACTGCAACATTATCAATAGCTGAAAAATCATACAGTAATTTAAAGCTATAATTAGAGATTAGTTGTAGAGACCAGATGTTTTTTGAACCATATGTTTATTACAGATAAGAGAAGAAGTAATACTCAAAGTAATTGATCGTAATAGAAAAAATTTTAATCGTTCAAACTTAAGGTTGCAAAGAAAAGTATGATTAAAGCCAAAGTAGGCAACTCTTAAAAAGATAAGGCAATGATGATTTCTATTGTATATCACATATTGACTACTCTTGCAAAAAGTCGCCAGAATAAATGTAAGTTTTACTTTAACGTTAACTTAATAAGGTTCGTTTTTAATATATGAAAATATCAGCATATTTATTGTTACGTCAAATGGTATTTTTAGTTTCTTCAATTTAATAATCGTTCACATAAGACTGTTGATATTAAAATAAAACTATCATTTCGCAAATGATGCTGTCTTTGCAGAGTACACAATTTTAAATGAAATAGAACATATGATGAAGATCATATAGATCAAGCTTGATGAATACAAACGTTTTGAAGGAATAGCTTTTCTTTTTCATTACATAAAATATATATATAAAAACCAAGAATACAGAAAACTATCTTGAAAATGACTCTTCAAATGCGTCGAAACGCCGAATAAAAATTTTTTTTTAATTTATTTTTAAATTAAATTAACAGTCTGGCATATAATTCCATAGCACTCAACATATATGCAAGGTCGTGAAGGTATCAAATCTAGTATAAAAATTTGACATAAGATTTCGGAGGTGATCCATTATCGCTATTGGATCGTTCATGTCGTTGATGTAATGGTTATAATAAACTTTATATAAGTTTCGAAAACCATTCCCACGTACTCGATACCCGTAACTAAATATATGGGCATCACCACTGTTTAGCCAAAATTCACTCAGTTGTATGTATTGATCGCCTAGAAGCTTATAAGCCATAGCAATTCCAAGACCAACCGGAAGATCATGAAATTCATCTCTTTTAAAGTTTCGATGAGGATCTACAGCTTTACGTCGGGCAATTTCTATGAAAAACAGAAGACGAATCGCAGGACTATCAATATTTTCATTAGGCAATGCGTCGAAACGAAGTGGAGGTCGCCCATATTCCATAAAAAGGCAATTTCCAGGCTGTTTAGCGTGATCGCTTCCATCGTACCTGAGTTCTAATATGAATCTTCGTCCACGGTAGACAATAGTTTCAGCACAGACATCACAAATATTCGATGGTGCGTCTTTATAGTAAGTGGTGTAATGAGACCCATCTCGTTTTGGTTTGTTCCTCTGTTCTAATTTGACAGTCTGCACATCCATTAGATGTCGAACAATTTGTTCATAGGATAAGGATGTTAAATCAACTGCAGCTGGTCTCTGGGTGGGAGTTGTGCTTTCATCAATTAAACTACCCACAACCAGATTCGTTATTGGTTTAGTAATAAGATGAGCAGCATCGGTCTTGTTCCAAAAGGAATTTTCAATATTTCTCAGCTGATCGTCTGTTAACAAGGTCATTCCTTACTGAAATGACAACTATGTTGCAAAGTCTAGAGAAAAATCATGCACTAAAGGAAGAGCAAAAATTACAATAGATCAGAAATGAGTTCCCCAAAGTTATACTGCCTCAAAATGTTTTATAGCGTCCTCTATGACGATTTTAGCGAACGAAAAAAGTCATGCGTTGTGTTGTCACGATCGGTCCTTAATATATGGCTGTCAACGTAATAGAAGTTTGAAAACAAACGATGGAAGGAAAAATACACGACTCTACAATTAAAAAAAGAAAAACGTTTTTTTTCTATCGACTTTTCATTTATATATATGAGATACATAAACGTGAGAGTTATAAAAACAAAAAAAAACAAAATTTTTCTTTTCTGTTAGTTTTTCGTTTATATAAATAGCATAAATAAAGAGTGCACTGGATATTTAAGAAACGGAAAAAAGAAAAATTTTTCTTTTATCTTCTGATTTGATCAATATTTTCAATATTGCAGATGGCATGGGCCTTATCGATGTTTACTGTCATTTAAATCGCAATCAATGAAAGTATCTGGTTCAGGATTGGATAATATCGGTTCATTTACTATTGATGGTACTTACTCAAATGAAACACCTCTGAATTGGTCAGGGGCGTAGCCAGGAATTTGCAAAGGGGAGTGCACAGCTGTAAGAAAATAACTTTTTGTGCCAGGTGGGAAAGTTTTTCCCGTACTCCCCTACAGGTACTTTTTTCCCAAGGGGTGTGCACGTGCACCCTTGGCACACCTCCTGGCTACGCCCCTGGAATTGGTCTAACAAAACAATATCAAATAGGTACTGGTGATCCATCTCAAAACTTAGGTCATCAAGTTATAATTTAATTAACATGGAATGAAAAAAATAATCAGTTTGAAGGAAAATGGTATGTGCAAACAAATAAATATTATGGTGAAGATAAATTTCAGCTCAAATTCGATGAACAACAGCAACTTCGTCCATAGGAGAAAGTGTAATTATAATAAATAGATTATTTTTATGTAAATAATGATAAATACATGTTAATAAAAAATAAACATTGAAAAGTCTTGCTCATATATTTCTATAACATATTCTCTCATAGATATATACACTACTCATTGTAGATGCTATTCAGTCATTATCAGATGATTCTGTCGATAAGATTTAATACTGTCTAGTACTGTTTTCTATATCAATGCATATTTATTCGAACGAAACTGTGTAAGTATCAATGAAACTTCATTAAATCAAATATGTGAAGTAATGAGAGTAATAAAAAATATTATACTGTATTCATTTCTATTCATATCATTTTATTTCATATTTTTTTACATATTACATCAAAGTTTTTAGTTAAATACGAAACTTTTTTTTCTATGATGATGAAGACTTATTACATTTATTTGATAATCAAGATATAAAAAGATATTACTTGATCAATCGTATTTATTATGACAAAAAAATAGTTTGAAGTTTAGTAAGGTATCGAACAGGGAAAGACAAAATTATGATAAGAGAAAAATGTCATATGATTTAGTAAATTTTTATTGATTTATAATGGTTCTCATTGACGTCTCTTGATTGTTAACAGTTTCTAACAATTTTCGATAACTCTCAATCATACCAAGCTGTTTTATCATATGTTTAACCTCTTACAATAATCTTCATGCTGATACTCAGTTTGTTTCATCTTAATTTTTTATGTTAATTGATAATAAACAATTATATTCTCCATTATTGTAAAAAATAATATTTTTGTATTATCAAGTCAATATAATAGTTTTTATTTCATTAAATTCGTAAACTAATTCAACGATAATTGCATGAAGTTTTTTTATTAAAACGAAAACAGTTTTGCATATCTGTCAAATTCTTATTACTATAGCTTCGTATGACGTCAACACACACACCTTAGAATGAATTATTTGAATTAGATAAAGTTGTTATTCTATGATTAACACATGTATCTATGTTGACATTCTCTAACGTCATCTCATTCTATGTCATTTTCGATGATAAAAGCAAACGTCTTTTAGCTATCAGGTAAATGATAGAACAAATAAAGTGTAAATAATGAGTCAAGTAAAAATACTAGTGATAAACATTCTCTATTTATTCATGAACCAATTCTTTGATCGTCTTCAAAAAACATCAAGTATAACATCGTATTTCAAATCACATTTGCTAAGATCATAATGCATATTACCTATCGTGGATTGTTTCTTGTTATCTGTTTCGGAATTGCAATCGAATGCCAAGGTGGTGGCGGTGGAGGAGGTAAGATATTCTACCTTTTAAAATCATTTATTTTTCATCTTTCATATCACTAACAAAGTAGAATATTTAATCTTATTTTTTATATTTTAGGTAGTTTTTCTGGAGGAGGTACGTTTTTCTATGGAGGCAGTGGTAGTTCATGTACCGGTGATAATTGTGCCTCTAGTACAGTAATTGCGTTAAGTATTGTTAGTGGTATTATTGGTTTAGGATTGTTGATCTTTGGTGTTAATTATTGCGTTAACTATTGGAAAGGTAGACCATCTCAAACAAATATAGTATTTATTAAGAATCAAACTACTGAAAATTGTAACCCAGAAAAATCTGATATGAGTATGTTTAAATCTGGTCATTGGAAAAGTCAATATTTTCAATATGGAAAATGGCATGGACCTTGTCGATTTTCTCTTACATTCGACACTAATTCAATGACTGTCAAAGGAATAGGATCAGACAATATAGGAAAATTTACGATCAATGGAATATATTCGCCCGAAACAAGTCGGTTAGGTTTATCGAAAAAGTATCAATTAGGTACTGGTAATAAAACAGAAAACTTAGGACATACAGTTACAATTCAGTTAACCTGGAATGAACAAAATAATCAATTTGAAGGAAAATGGTATGTGCAGACAAATAAATATCATGGTGACGATAAATTTCAGCTTAAATTTGATGGTCAACACTTATCAACTGTATACGGAAAAGTCTAAAATATGATTGTGTTTTAATTTCATATTTTTCTATGAAAATTCTAGTGACTAAGTTACATAGAGCTAAGTTTGTGCTCATAATGGAGGAAATAATACAATTTTTTTTTAAATTAATCGCATGATTTTGATTCAATATCAAATTATGTTTTTTTTGTATGTTAAAATCTCTTTGAAATAAAATAATATTTGAATAAACAAATGAGTCATATTCTGAATGAATATTACTTCCTCTCTGCATACCTTCATCTTTTATCAAATATTCCTTTTTATCTCTAATTGAAGATAAGTTTTAGTTGCGAAATTATTTCGTATATATACATTCTTTCTTTGCACATAACAACTACAATCAACTAAGATTTCTAATTACGACTATGTCTGATAATTTACAACTCAATTACAAAGAACATTGGCAAAAAATGCAAATTATTCTTGAAAAAGTTGACAGTATTTCTAACATTAATTAATTTTGAATTTTTTTCTTTATTTTTTTAGAATTTAAATAGTAATAATAAATCATTGGGATTTACTATTACTGGCGGTATTGATAAACCAGTTCACAAGCATTTCACATCTATTGTTATTTCACATATTTATGAAAATGCCGTGGCAGATAGAATTGAACAATTAAAGTAAGAAACTTGTATTCTATCAAACGTGTTTTGTTATCACTATTTTATCGCTTCAGGTTATATGATATAATATTACGTGTAAATGATATTGATATTACAAATATGAAACAGGAAACAGTTGTTGATATACTAAAACGATCTAGAGAGCAAATTAACTTGGTAAACAGAATGAGATGATGTATAAGATTTTTCATTACAAATGCTTTTTTCGGTTATTCTGTTTTAGTTCATACGTCGTCTCTCACCACCGATTATTCAAACAATCGAACTACAACATAATGGACGATTAGGTATTCGTATTACTGGTGGAATCGGAAACGAATCTATTCCAGAGTAAATATTATAAATATCTATATTTTCATTTTGTTAAAATCTTTTATTTTTTATCTTGTTTAAGTGATCATGGAATATTTATTACGCGTATCAATACATTACACAAAAATAAACAGTTACAAATAGGTGATCGATTATTGCAAATTTCAGCTATGGTAAAATAATAACATTCGACTTATGTATATATATATATTACTTGCCTTTCTAATACCTCTTTTCATTAGTGTAATACTTACGATTTACGATTTGTTACATTTGAAATGGCGAAAAAATATATAGAATCAGCATGCGCATTGTGCCAAAAGATTAAACTATGCATTGGCCGTTCAAGATCTCCTGTTCAATTGTAAATTCAAACATATATATTTCACTTTGAAAATATTACAAAACTCAAAATATCTGTTTTTTTATCTCTTATAGAGAGAACGAAGTACTTGTTTCAAATGAACATATTTCCAAAAACTCAGAAATGTTATCTACAGCAGAAATAGAACAATCAAGTATTATCAAGTAAGTGTAAAGTAGAGAAAAAGAAATTTAGTAGATGAATATTCTCTGATTAACATTAATACTTCGTCATCTATCTTATGATTTGTTTTTAGTGATCGAATAGTACATATAAGAATAAGCATAGAATCTGATCCGTACAACGCAATGATACGTAAGCTATTTAGAAGATATTTTCTATCTCTTTTGAACAAGACTAACTTTAAAAACATAAAATTTTTAACATATTTATTTTCAAGATGAGACTCTGGTATAAGAGGCGATATGTGAACAAAATAAAGTAATTCCAACAACATATCAAAACAGAAAGTAAGCAACACATGTTCGATATAGAGAATAAAAGTATACTGGAAATCTTCCAGTAATAAAATAATGTAAATAATTGTACATTTGTTGGTTATACCTAATGGTCAATTAATTAATATTCCAGATTTTATTATTTATTTTTTTTTGTAAATTTCTTTCAAAATAATCATGATTAATAAAAAGTTTATAACTTAAAAACAGCTTTTGCTATAAAAAAACATGTATTTCAAAAATGAGAATGTATCAATAGACAACGGCATGTACGAGTGTTCTTAGATAAACGGACTTATCTAATTTGCATATATCATTCTAGTAAAAGCCCATATATTTCTATAACATATTCTCACATAAGTCCATACATTACTCATTGTGGATTCGATTCAGTCATTATCAGATAATTGTATCGATAAGATTTAGTACTGTCCTCTATGTCAATGCATGTTTATTGGAAACAAACTGTGTAAGTATCAATGAAACTTCGTTGAACCAAGTATATGAATTAATCTGAGTAATAGAAAATATTATACTGCACTAAATTTTATTCATATCATTTTATTTAATACTTTTTTGATATTATATCAAAATTTTTAGTTAAATAAGCAACTTTTTTTCTATGATGATGAAGACTTATTACATTTCTTTGATAATCAAAATATAAAAAGATATTACTCGATGAATCATATTTATAATGACAAAAAAATAGTTTGAATAGTTTAGTAAGGTATCGAACAGGGAAAGACAAAACTATCATAAGAGAAAAATGTCATATGATTTAGTGAATTTTTATTGATTTCTAATGGTTCTCATTGACTTCTCTTGACTTTCGATAACTCTCAATCATATCAAGCTATTTTACCATATGTTTAACCTCTTGCAATAGTTTCCGCATTGATAATCAGTTTATTTCATCTGAATTTTTTGTGTTAATTAATAATAAACAATTATATTCTCCTTTATTGTGAAAAATAATATGAGATAATATTTGACGAGCTACGCGGAAAAGATAAAATTTGGGATATTTAATGGAAAAAAATTATCTGTTCTTTATTTTATAAATATAAAGATAAAGTAACACCCCTAATCTCGTTTCATATCTGGATACTCACACTCTTTTGTTCAACATATTAATTTTTATTCGTCATCAAACTTATTTAACTATTTATTTATATCATTTTATTATTCTCGTTTAAAAACTACATTTTTAGCAAAACACAAAAACAAGAAAAAAAAATGAATGAAATAAAGAGATAGATTACAACACACATATTAAGCATTCACGCTTTTATAGAT
>CAJNOI010000955.1:0-21836 GCA_905250115.1 Adineta steineri | reverse complement strand
GAATTACCTGATGGTTGGGATTTACAATTAGATAAATTTCGTCGTCTACTATTAATTCGTTCAATAACACCAGCACGTTTTGTTAAATCAGCCAATGATTATATTATTGATTCATTAGGAACAAAATATGGTGAAGGTGTTGTACTTGATATGGAAAAAAATGTGGGATGAATCAGATAAATGTTCACCAATGATATGTTTTCTATCTATGGGTTCAGATCCATCGGTACAAATTGAAACATTAGCAAAAAAGAAATTAATTGACTGTAATGCAATATCAATGGGACAAGGACAAGAAGTTCATGCACGACGATTATTAGCACAAGCTTATATAAATGGTACATGGGTATTATTACAAAATTGTCATTTATCATTAGAATTTTGTGAAGAATTTTTATTACAATTAACTGAAAATACTGATCGTATACATCCTGATTTTCGTCTTTGGATAACAACAGAAGTGCATCCGAAATTTCCTATTGGTCTACTACAAATTTCAATAAAATATACAGCTGAACCACCACAAGGTATAAAAGCAGGTTTAAAACGAACATTTGCTGGTTTAACACAAGAACAACAATTAGAAACAAATACACAAGAAAAATGGCGACCATTATTATATACAGTTGCATTTTTACATACAATTGTACAAGAAAGAAGAAAATTTGGTCCACTTGGATGGAATATACCATATGAATTTAATCAATCTGATTTTAATGCAACTGTTCAATTTATTCAAAATTACCTCGATGAAATGGAAGTATCAAAAGTAAAAAGAAAAATCTTTTTTTTTCATATCAAATTTTTCATGTTTTTTAGCCAATACAATGGAAAACTATACATTACATGATTTCCGAAGTACAATATGGAGGTATGAATAATACTTTTGAAAAATAAATGAAGTTTAAACTTAATAAATTTAGGACGTGTAACCGATGATTTTGATAAACGTCTTCTTAAAACATATGTTCAATGTTGGTTTCGTGATGAAATGTTTGATCCAAATTTTCAATTTGAAGAAAAAACTTATCGTATACCAAAAATAACACATATGGATGACATTTTCAATTATATAGATACAATACCAAATTATGATAGTGGAAAAGTATTTGGATTAAGCCCATTAGCCAATGACAGGTTTGTAAAATTTAATACAATAAAAAATCTAGCGATTGGGCTGAGTGGGCGGCGCTCACCCAAAATTTTCATTTCGCTCACCTGAAAAAAGAAACGTGGATAAAACATTGTTTCATTTAAAATTATTTATTTTTATTATTCATAGATATCAAGAAGATACAACTAGGAGAGTTCTCGATACAATTTTAAGTATTCAACCAAAAGAAGCTCGTGGTGGTGCAGGTGAAACACGTGAAGCTGTTATTTATCGTTTAGCAACAGAAGCCTTAGAAAAATTACCACCGGATTATATTGCTCATGAAGTCAAAGAACGTCTTTCAAAGCTTGAACCAATGAATATTTTTCTTCGACAAGAAATTGATCGTTTTCAACGTGTAATTAGTGTTGTACGACATACATTAATTGATTTAAAACTAGCTATTGATGGTACAATTGTTATGAATGAAGAATTACGTGATGCACTTGATCGAATGTATGATGCTAAAATTCCAAATGTTTGGTTAAGATACTCATGGGAATCATCAACATTAGGTGCTTGGTTTAGTGATTTATATGCACGAAATGAACAATATCGTTCATGGTTAAAACTTGATAAAGATACAAAACCACTTGCTTATTGGATGACAGGATTTTTTAATCCACAAGGATTTTTAACAGCTATGAGACAAGTAAATTTTATTTTCGTTACTTCTACTTTTATTTCTATTTTCTTTAAAGGAAATAACAAGAGCGAATCCAGGTTGGTCACTTGATAATGTTATCTTAACAAATAAAATCACACGATTTGATCGTGAAAGTATAAAAGAACCACCAAAGGACGGTGGTGTTTATGTATATGGTATTTATATTGAAGGAGCAAAAATAAGAAACGGTGTCTTGGATGAATTAAAAGCAAATGAAAAAGTATTAACACATCCAATGCCTGTGATACACATATCAGCTGAAGCTGATTTTGGTACAAGTGGATCACCTACAAAACAAGATCGTCGTCCAACTTATTATGCACCTGTTTATAAAAAACCACGTCGAACTGATAGAAATTATGTATGTACACTTAAATTAGAATGTCCACCTGGTGATAAAACAGGACCCAATGTATGGACATTACGTGGTGTTGCACTTCTTTGTGATATTAAATAGACAATGTGCATAGACATTTTTCAATATTATTTGTGCAGTAACAAAAAAAAGAAGATTTTATTGATCTTTTAATGTCCCCTTTTTTTTTGATGTTGTTATCTATTAAACTATCTTTATATGTTGTTTTATATTTAATGAAATATAATATCTTTAACTTACAGATTATCTTATCAGAATAAGAAAACAAAAAAATGAATTAGAAAGAATAACTATATGTGTTAATAATAATAGTAATATGATAGAAATGCCTTTTACTGATTACAAGTAATGAAAAATATTATAATAAGTTTTTGACATAAGATAGGAAACTATTAATCATCCTAGTACTAAGTAGAATAACATGTCTATCAGCTATGTTATCTTAGAATAATATTTCGAACATACAAACAATAAATCTTTCACATTTTGTATTGTCATTAGAGAGAAATTATCCGTAAAAATACAATGAACCTTGATTGAGTCATTCAATATATATTCTCGTATAGAATTATCTATTTGTTTAGAACTGAGATTTTATTTATTTATAGATGATAGTTTACTATTGAAAGAATTTTTGAATAAATCTTATTATTGCTGAAGGGATGCAAAGATGACTAAATTTGAATAATTGTTACTTGATATTACAGAGTTTGATGAAGAATTAGTCCAGTTAGTTGAACATGTTGATTCTTTTGTAAAAGAAAAAAAAAATTTCGATTCAAATTTTAGTAGTATGAATTGAAAAAGAGATCAATACTATTTGTATTCCTTTCGGCTGCAATTCTATTATTAATGCATCATAGAATAATTCGTATTGTTTACTTTTGCATTAATGAAATTTTATCTTATACTAAAATTAGATTTTAATTCGATTTCTCTACGATAATATATAATCTTTTCATCATTAACTTTATTTTACTGATCTACACAGAGTCATAGGAAGCTAAATAACTTTGTTATTATATCAATAAGATTGTTTATAATACAGTGGATAAGTTTCGAATATACATACAAGAACTAAAGCAATAGTATTACAAAGATTCATTTTTTTTTTTGAAAAAACATTATATATCAAATAGTATTATTAAGTATATAAATGGTTTGATAGACATTTTGTCAATCGTAATTTCTTTATATATGTTAATGTGAATATTACATAATCTTTAAATATGAACAGCTATTTTTTGTCTCTCGACAATATTACCGCATCAAACAAATGATCTAATCAATTGCTTTTCTGACACCATACACCAAATGTTGATTTTCACAGATTACATAATCATATCTATTATCTATACATCCGTATATAACATAAGGTTCATTAAGCAAATCATTTCAATAAAACATTAAAAAAAAATTATCGAACATAAATTTAACAAATTTTTTATATCTTATAAGATATTTTTTAAATTCATCTATACATATAAATATCAAAACTACTTTTATTATAGACGTAGTTGTATACAGTAAGTAAAAGTTATTATATAGACATCTCCTTCGTTTTACTTAAATATCATGCCATTCAAGATTATATGAGTAGGTGTGTGACGACCCGTCATTGTAGTTATCGAGAACAAGAAATGTACATAATGGGTACGCCTATCAATATTCTTTCTTCTGTATATCTCTTCTCCATTTTCTCAACATCTGTATACATATGTCTATGCCTGTCAACATACAAGACACAAAAAAAAAAAGAAGAAAGAAGCTGCATACACATGCGTATATAAAGGCTAAAAATACTGTCAAGGATACAGTTAGTTATTTCTATGTGATGACAGAGTATGTTTTTGTGCAGAACGAAGCAAATACAAGTGATGAAAGAAAGAACAAACTAAACGAATAAGGTATTCTATTCGTCTGTATAACATTATCGTTGTTAACACACACGTTATATATGGCTTCTTCGACTATTATTCCTGTTGTTTATACTCAACATTCATCAAATAAAAATCATATAAGATCCCCATCACATAATTATTCAATTCAAGATCATGGTAAAGGATGTCGAACATATTCATATGAATTTGATTTACTTGATTATGAACCAGAACAAATCACTGTTATACTTGATGACTATGGTACATTACGCATACGTGCACATCGTCCTCCATGTCGTGAATTTAAACGTGAATATAATCTTGGTGGGCCCGATGTTGAAACAACAATTGTAAGAAATACAATTGATAATCGTGGACTTCTTCGTGTTGATATTGAAGTTCGACCACGACGTCATGATTTACAAACAAATAATAATGATGTTCTTACATTTGATTTACAAGGTTATAAACCTGAACATGTTACTGTTCGAATAAATCGAAATGGTTTACTTAAAATCAATGGTCAACATATTGATAATACATATGGTAATCATATTAATCGTGAATATTATCGACAATATCAATTACCCTCGAATATTGATCCTGATCAAGTACATGCTCGTATGGATGCAAATCAAATATTAACGATTCAATTACCATCACCATCACACTCAAAAAATTATACACAACGTGAATATTGGGTACCTGTTCGTGAACGAAATTATCCGCCATATTATGGTGCTGGACCTAATGGTGCTTATTGTTGTTGCAATATTATGTAATAAGATGAAAAATAAATAAAGAGACCTATATATATACAAATATATTTATTCATTTAGTAAAAAAGAAAAGAACAAAAAATAAACATTTTTTTTTATTTGTTAACATTTTTCTACTACATTTTGTCTTGTAGTACTATATATACCATCAATTTTGTTAATATAACATAGAAAATTAATTCCATTTAATAGATATTCATGAAAAATACATATTGGATATAGTTGATCGTATTTCATATTAGATTGTTTATCCATATAAATACGTCGATTATCTAAAATATGTTTTAATTCAGGAATATTATCATTAACATATTTTAGATAGTCTTTTTCTGTTGCTAATGGTAAAGATAATGTTTTATTTAATTTTTCTAGAATTAATTGAATAAGACGAACAATATTAATTAAAATTTTTTGTGTTGTTAAAATTAATGTAGCTGTTGGAACACAAGTGAGAAGAGTTTGATGAGCACCTAAAATAATGACTTCAATTATCTTTCTTGTTTATTATAAAACAAACTGAGCAATAAAGATACAAAGAAAAATAGTTATAAGACAATCACAGCAGTAACTATTGATTCTACTTTTACGGACATCTGGCTGGAAGCCACTCAATTAAAAAGTAATTAAATCGAGAATGGCACCTTACGGCGCATAGCAGCTTGCATCAATCGAATGTTGCAACAAGAGAACACTATTGTCTATAAAATTAGATTCAAATTTATGGAAGTTCACAAAATGGGTGTGTTTTAAAGGAATGACTTTAATTATTTTTTATTTAGTAGATCATAAAAACGAATTTTGTTCTATAATAAACAATATTCAAAAATCAATCGTTGCTATATAATAGAGTGTATTCGTTCAATAATATATAGCCCTAGCAATTTAAATGAAATTATGAGAATTAAACTCTATAGATTTAAAGAAGCAAGCTGTTCATTCGTTTTCTCTTTTAACTCATATATATAACTCTAATGCTCTATTGAAAATAAACTATTAAAAAGCGACCTGAATTCTTTTAGACTTTTCTCTCTCGATGTATACTCATATTATAAGATATTTTGCAAAAATTTGTTTAATACGCGTAAAAACATTTAATTATTTCGAAAAGAAACCGTTTTATAGTAGAAACCCGAATCGAATATATTTCACTGATATCCTATAAAGAATCTATATCTAAGCAATATAATTCTTCTTCTGTAACTAACCATTCGAAGATAAATAAATATGTGCTTGTTGATTAATCATAACATGTCGATCGATTAGAACCGTTGATATTTTTTCAATTGATTCATCTTCTGCAATAAATAATCGATTACATGGTATACATCGATAAACTTTTAATAGAAATTCGAATGTTTGTTCATCTAATGAATCAATAATATTTATATTTGCTTGATGTAATTCAAAACGAAATAATTCATCAATAAATGATAATGAAATAATTAAATTGACATCTATTAAATATTTTTTTATAAATTGACGATAGATTAATGTATCATAAGAAACGAATTCTTGATTTTTATCAATTATTGAAAATGATGAAGATTTATCAAATTCAGTTGATTCAATATTTAAAAATACAACGGTTAATTTACTATTAGAAATAAATGATGGTAATAATTTCTTCGAATTATGAATTGGTAAAAGTATTCCATCAATTAAACGAGATTGTGCTATTGACGAACCTGTAGTAATAAAAGATAATTGTTGATTATAAATAAGATAATCATCAATTCGATCGAAATTATCTATATATAAAAAAGAAAAAGTAGTCGTTTTATTTTAATTTCATAGATAAATACAAACGTTTGATTAAACGAGAGAGAAGATCATAATATGAACCATTTCGATCGAAAATTATTCTTGGTAATGTATCAAAAATATGATTAATTAATAAATCAATATTAATATCTTCCTTTTTACGAAGAATATTGTTATCTATTGATATATAATCAAGTAATTGTAATTTTTCATAGATATTTATAAAAAATAAACGTCGTTCATTTATATTCATTTTAACAATATCATGATCAAATACTAGATCATGTAGAAAAAATGCTAATGTTTTTACATTTGTACCTAATTGTTCTTCAAATGAAACAAAATGATTACTAAGAAGTTGAGTAATAGCCGTCGGAGAACTATTAGTAGATGAAGATCGATGAGCACGAATTAAATCTGCTCCGAAAATTAATTGAGCAAAATGACCATCTGTACTACAATGAAGAGCATAATGTTGAATACATGATGAAAATAGATTACAGATAATTGTCAAACTGGATTTAATTTGATCAAGAAATGACATATGATTAAACTAGAAGAAAAGATGTTGAACTTCTTTGTTCATTGAATTAATTCAGCCATAACATCATATATCTATCTCGTTATCATAGTTTCTAGGAAAAATATAATCTATTCTTGTATAAGATAGATGTCGTTAATAGAAGATAGAAAAATAAATACAAAATCAATTAATTTATTCTTTTAAAAATTAATTTATTTTCGATTTTTTTTATACAAATAATAAATTTCGAAGAATTTATTCTATTTTAGATGACATTTTGTTACAATATGATTCATTACCAAGTAACGAATCTCATCGTTGTTGGTTAGTCAAGCGTCAAATGTTGCACATATCAAAATCGAACAAAACTTTGTTTTTTTTAAACTTTTTTTTATGACATTATAATTGTTTTTAACGTAATTTGATATTACAGTCTTTCTTAATTTATACTATTCTTAATCAAAAAAAAATAATGCAACCAACACATGCTGTAAATATTACAAATAAAAATTATCCTCTCACACAAGAACATCGTGCACGTCTTTATCAAATGTTAAGTGAATTAGAAATCGAACATTTACGTTTAATTCTTTCAACTCATATGCCAAATTCTACAATAACAAATAAATTTCAAAATTATACATATCAACAACTTCTTCAGCAAGGTTTAATTCTTATTGATAATTATTATTCAGCAGATTTAGAACAAGGAATAATGAGTTTAATGCAAAAACGTACTCAAACTGATTTTTATCATCATTATCAACAGCAAATACCACAGCAACAACAGCAGCAGCAGCAGCAGCAACAACAACAACAGCAACAGCAAATGTTTTATTATCCTCAACAAGCAGCGCAATATACTCCACCATCAAATTTTCGTTTTTCAGCAACACCAGCAATATCACGACAACTAAGAACACGTAATTAGTTATATACAATCATTTTATATATTGAGAATTAGTTCTGAGATTTATCGAAACGTTAGTCGAGTACATATCAATAGCAGTATTACAGATATTATCTGAATATATTTTGAAATATTAATATATACTATTACTTAGAGTTTTTGTCATATTTCAGTGAAATATTTTATAGTAACTGAATTAAATGAAACTTTGTCTTAGTAGTAATGTTATTAACTAATATCATATATATTTTATTCTATTTAATTTATGTTTTTTATTAGTTCGACCGAATGCAGCTGCACCTCAGTCGACTGGTATTTCGAATGCTCGTGTCCAACAACAACAAGAACAACACCAACAGCAACAACTACAACAAAAAGCGACCTTTAATCCTTCTCTTATTTCTTTGCAACATCCAGCGAGACATCCTTCACCTACACACGTAACGAGCAGCCCCAATCGACCTGCTGGTCCACGACGTCCAGCTCCAGTTTTACCTCAATCTTCACCTGTCTCAACACCATCGACAGTATCCACTTCAAACTCCACTCCTAATTCATCTCCAATAATTCCTAGTCAACGTCCGCAAATACAAAGAATCGTTCATAAAAATTTACCATTCCTACGTACAATATCATGTGTTCATGAACGTTATAATATATTTAATTATGATTCAAATCGTAAACAATCTTTATCACATGATGAATTTGTTTTATCATTAGATGCATGTAATCAATTAGCTTTATCATATGATTATGATCCTAATATCGATACTTACAAGACAAGTAATTGTCTTATCTTACGTCTTGTACGTACTGATTTACCACCAGCACCCAATGGAAAATATGAAGATAATCTTCCTGCTAATTTAGCTATTCATGTTAATGGTCATATTTTAACAAATTTACCAATACCAAAACCATGTACACGACAACAAAAAGATTTAATACGTAGTGGACGTGAAATCGATATAACATCATTTTGTATGTTTAATCCAATATTAAAAAATGATATTACTATTACATGGAATTGTCGTCAAGATAATGCTGCTTTATGTGCACAATATGTCAATGCAGAATATGCATTACATATATTTCTTACTGAACGTTTAACAATTAAACAATTATGTGAACAAATTCTTAAAAAAATGGCAAAATTTTATCGTGATGATTTAGCAAAAATCTTAGAGAGAGCACGTACTAAAGATCGTGAACTTGGTTTAGAAGTTAGCGATCAAAAATTAAAATTAATATGTCCTATTGATCAAAAACGTTTAAAAATACCTATACGAGCAACTACTTGTCAACATTTACAATGCTTTGATTTAACGAATTATATTGGTAAAAAGGACTAGATTTTTTATAAATTTATCTATTTATTTATATTTTCTTCTAGCTTTAAATGAAAAATCAAATAAATGGGTGTGTCCGGTTTGTAATAAATCTGCTTTATTTGATGATTTACAAGTTGATTTATATACAGAATCAATATTAAATTCAATACAAAGTGATAATATAACTGAAATAACAATTGATGCTCATCTTCAATGGAAACCTGTTGTACAATCGAATATGATGAGTGAATCATTCGATTTCAAATCCAATAGAAGATTTTTATCATCATCAGCAAATGAACCTATATTAATTGATGATTAAGCAACAAAACATCATATTTTTGTTTTCTGTTTGTCTCTTTGTTGTAAATAATAACAATTTTAGTTAATTTTTATTGTTTTTTGCACTAACGTAATTGAATATAAAAAATTCTGTTAATAAATTTAATAAAAATGAAAAAAGAAATTATGATTATATCGGTCGATCAATCGATATAGAAAAACACTCGTTTATCCAATCAATCAGAAATATCTTCATTTACACAAGATATTTCCGTTTGATTACCAATCTATATTACTACTATAAAACAATGTTATAGTGATTAGCATGACTTTCTCTTTGGTCAATTATCTGGCCAGTTATCAAAACAAAACGTATGGTAATATAAACATTATCATTATAACAAACTGTACAAGACATTGATGATGTTGTAGTAGTATCAATATTCCTTCGTTTACCACTTGATTATTCATTCATGCATATATGAATAGTACTACTACTACTCGAACGAGTAATAACATGTAAACATATATTGTGAAAGTAATGAATATAGAATCAATGGTGATCGCAGTGATTGGTGATCCGGCGACCGCCACCCTCTGGCAGTTCTTTTTCTTTTAGTAAAAAAGCATTAAAAAAATATATTTCACTACCTTGAATATGCCCCGAAAACCAATTTTTCATTATGACTACTGTCTCTCCGACAAACCCTCGCTGTATAAAATAACAGAGATTGAAACAGAAAAATCAATTATTGACGATGATTTAAATGAGCAAAAACAAGATGTGTTCATGAATTTATAATTTCTACAATCAATTGAATAAAAGTTTCAGTAGTAGGATATTTCAGTTAAAGGACTAAATCCTAATTAAATACACTTCTCTAATTCTTTTACTCTGGATGATTATTTGTTAAGTATATTAAAGTCTCAATAACTATTCCATATTTAGAAAATTCTAGGAAAGCTTTGTTTGAAAAAACTAATTTTAGATAGAAGAAAATATTATATTACGTCTAGGTATCATTTATTTCAAAACAGAAATTTGATTATTTTATCAAGTTTATATAATAATTAACTTAACTACCTAGATTCGTATAAATATTTTGCTTTGATTTATCTTTTCATAGTTCAAAGCATTAATAAAAACTATTATTAAGATCTTATGTCATAATATAATTATATAAAACATATTGTTGTCATGCGATAGATGAATTGAAAAAAAGAAGAAGAATGAATCTGCTTGATATTCAGTACTATGCTGAATAAAGTTAACACATAGGTTACACTTCATAAAATAATCGATTATCATGATTAAATCTAAACATCAGTATCTATTTGGAATATAAATATAATATATATATCTTTATTTTATATTCTATAGATATATCTATACAATAACGAAATGAAAATCTTTGATTATCTCATATAAAAGTATTTCTATTAATGAGACAAGATAAAGATCAATATCGGTTCATTACTTATTACTATTGTATTTTGTAATTATCAAAAGAATTCTTATTCAATCTTTCTAATCATTTAGAGAACAAATGAGTAAATTTTTTTACAAAGATATCAAATGCGATAGTCAAACAATGTCATCCATCATAAAAATTTGAATACAACATATTCTTCCTAATGATCAAATGTCTCATTCTTATCATTAACATTCGAAACAACGTCTTGCAATATTATGTAATCAAACATGAAAAAAAACTTAATTTTATTTCATATGAAAGACAAAAGAATTATAACTATAGGCTTTATTAATCTATAGATAGAATTAATTATAAAATATCTTAAGAATTCATTGTTTAATCAGAATCTGCCAATAATCTTAACTGTAGAATGTTTCAAAAAAGAAAATAAATAAAATAAATTTTCTTTCTTCATGTTCATCTGGTCTATTAAAATTAATAAGCTTTTCACGAATGACAGTTGTTGCTTTTAATAAGGCATTTCTTTTTTCTTTTTCTTAAGTATATGTAAATATATCATTCACTAACGCATGTGAAAGTCATTAGACTAACGGTCATCGAACAGACGGCATCATAAAGATTAATAAATAGAGACTGATTGTGATAGATGCTCTATGTGTTGAAGTTTCTAACCTTATTCCTTAGAACTTCCTGTAACTTCTATCTCTTGACTTGAGAAAGACGTAATATACTATGGCCTTGTCACCTTTGAAAAAAAGAGAAACAGTAGATTTAATAAAAGCACATTTGTTTGTAGTAAGAGAACATAAGAATACCTCTTCCTTTTTTCCTTTTTTTCTCGACTTGTTCGCCCTTCTTTGAACCATCACAGACAAGTTTAGGTTCGTCCATAGATAAAAATCTGTCCTGCTGCTCCTACATCTTGACAAATCAGTCACAACTCTATTCTCTCTCTTTTTCCTTTCTTGTTCGGTTATTCTTAGAGTAAACGACTCTATTCTCATATTCATTCATTCATTCACTCACTCACCCTTTCCTTTTCATCACGTTCACGCAAGAAGAAAGAAAGACAGACAGACATCCATCCATAGAAGAAAGGGAAAAAAAAGAAGGAGAAGAAAGAGGGACAGAAAGAGAGAGAGGAAGAGGAAGAAAAAAAAAGAAGAACAAAAAAGTTCATTAAATGAGATCAGGCGAAGTAACAACGACAACTATTACATTTGTTTCTTTTCATTTTGATCTTCATTTTCATTCATACATATAAATGACACCACGCAAGTCTTCTTACACATTTATTGCTCAAGCTGAAACATTACTAATCTATGGTATATTTCTATTCTTAACTGGATTAGCACAAATATGTATAACAATAAGTCATCGATATATAACTGAAAGAACGATTCATCAGAATAACAATATCAATATACTCAATTTTTTTCCAACTACATTATCGATGAATGATATACATCTGTGGTATATTTACCCATCGGCCACAATAGTAAGTCAGTCTTTATGAGAAAAGAGATCATCAAGTGGATATATTGATATAAGGACACATCAAAAATGTCAGATATGATGATAGTTTAATGAATACTGAACAAAGCTTTCTTACCCTTTTGGATCTTGATAAAGCAAATCAATTCTTTTATTTAAACAAAGATATAATTTTCATTCTTTTTTTTCTTCTTATCAAATAAATTTATCATTGACAAGATGATATTTATATTCATTATACTAATCAAATATCATTTCATAGTCTTTTAGTTTCATTCAACTGAATCTCTAGCATTTTAGTTCTATTAGAATATTTTCTGGTTGATTGAATAATCTATGACATATAGAGAGAAGTGTGAAATATACTGTCATATACCCAGAGGTTATTTTCTTTCAATCAAATAAATGTATATGCTTACTTTGGACAATAATCATATCTTCTCTTGTGTATTTTGTTCAACTCCACCCATTTTAATATTTATGATTAGAAACGTGATAAATATCATTTTTTTTTTATTTTTCCTCCTAGACAATCATCCCATTTCTTTCTTGTGTAACCTACACTTTATTTAAACGACCAACTATGGTAAAACAAAAAAGAAGAATCTATTTATTCAATCATATAATAAAGTTATGTTTCTAATTTAGCCAATTCTTATATGTGTATCATCATTGATCAGTTTTCTCTTTTCATCGATTTATGTTGGTCTTCTTGTTGTACATACATTACAATATTGGCAAACAAATTCATCAAATAATTCGAAATCTATACAACCTACAACAACAACACCAATAACTACAACGTAAATATGATAATATTTATAAAAAAAAAGTTTCTAAACAATTCATTTAATTTAGACATGTACTTGTACCATTTGAAGAACCAGCAACATTTGATAATTTAGCATTATTAATAACATTCACATTAGCTTTAGTTCAAGCTCTTCTATCAATGATTGGAGCAGTTATTTCTTGGCTTTGGTCACCATGTTGTATGAATTCCTGGCCAACTTACACACCAATTTCTACTACTTCACATTATGCTCAAACAACTCCACATCGCCATGAGGTATCTAACGAAAACTATCTATATCTAAATAATCTATTATATATATATTTATTTAGACTCCTCAATCAGCAACTTTACGTAGTGTTAAACGTCAACAACAACAAGAAACACATCGATTTATAACAACAAATGGACATCAAGATACACTACGTAATGGTGTTCTTCATAAAAACTCCACAATTCGAAGTCATTATGATGATGTTTAAATGTTGTTTTCATTTTTTTTTTCTTTTATTTAATTTTCATAATTGTTGTATATATATGTCATTTTCAGTAAAATGTTGTGTTATTAAAATTATAAGAAAAAATTATCTCATTTATTTGAACAAAAAAAAAAACTTTATTTCTATGGAATATAATAAATGACTTTATAAATAAATAATTATAAAAGAACGTGTAATGAATATTTTTTAATATATGTTAATTGAATGTAAAAATGTGTTTTTCGTTATTTAAACAGACGATGACTGAATAGATAGAATAAAATGAGCAGATGTGTTCGCACATCCCTCTTTTTTTTTCCATTGACCTATCTGTTTCTTTTGCCGTTAAAAGAGAAAGAAACAATCGCGTCGGTCAACGATGCCATCACTATTGTCTTTCTCTCTATTCAATAGAGAGCATTTTATTCTTCTTTTTGTTTGGCTTATGTGCGGATGATCAAGTGGAAGTTGATAACAATTCTATTGATTGTTATCATCATTTTTACTTATTTAACTGGTCATTTAAAACAACAAATACAATATTTAACGAATAATAATCAAGAGAATAATGTTCCCACACTTGTTTTTATTCATATACAAAAAACTGCTGGTTCAGCATTTGAACGATCAATTGTTCGTCGACTTTATTTTCAATCACAACCAAGTTGTCGATGTCCAGTTATGTTAAGAAATAATCGTACTAAACGACCAAGTATTAAATTGCGATGTAATTGTTTAAGAAATAATGAACCATGGCTTATTAGTCGATTTAGTGTTGGATGGATATGTGGAGTACATGCAGATTGGACAACTTATCATCGATGTTTACCTTTGAAAATGAATTCGGAATATGGTTTTAATAAACGAAAGTATGTTAATTATTAAAGAAAGTTGAAGTATAATCAGAAATCATTCGAAGAAAGTTTGATAAAAGGCGACCACAAATTTCATAGTAAAGTTTTACCCAGGAATGAGAGGTTTGTAGAGAAAAAATTTCTCTATCGAATTCTGTTGACTATCGTAAAAATCGATTTTTGGCTTGAATTCAAGCCAGTTAGAGACATACATCCAACTTTCTTTTGTGTCCGTGAATCTCAATAAAACATTGATTTGAACCCTCAAAATACATCAGTTTGTAGAGAAAGCATCAGAGAGCAAAATCTTCACCTCAAAAAAAATTTAATGTAAAAGATGAATTATAGGCAAGAGATTTAGTTGACTCCGATACAGGTCTCTAATAGGCTTGAATTCAAGCCAAAAACCGATTTTTACCGTACTCAACAGAATTCGATAGAGAAAATTTTTCTCTACAAACCTACATATTTCTCATTCCTGAGTCAAAGATTTGTAGTCGCCTCTGTAGATTTATTCGACGAATAGAAAGAATTATTTACGATTATAATTTCCCAAAAAAAAGAAACAATTTTATTCGTAATCTTTAGTTATAAATTAGATTATTTTACTACTAGAACTTTCTCATATAAATGAACTATCAATATGATAAATGTCAAAGGTATAGACAAAACAAAAGATTGGTATGATGATAGGAAAAATATGATTAAAGAAAAATTTTAATTAACATGTACAATAAAAATAGACATAACAAAGAAACATCTACGTATTTTATAGAGATTATGGCAAAATATAGCAATGAATTTGAATTATTAATAAACTATTGCTTATAAGACACGAAAGAAAGTGATAATATCAATATATAGATGAATATTGTAATTAAATATTATATTTCGATAGGGCAAAATCAAAGTATTTTTTTGATGATCCTTAAGCACTGAAAAGAGAGCAATAATAAACATATAAGTAAGACTAGGAATCAGGAGTGCAGAATCTTCTGTAAAAATGAAAAATTTTCCCGAACGCAGAAAAATCAATCACAACAAATTTTTGTTGAAGAAATGAAGAGAGTCAAGGGACTACAATATGTTTAAAATATATTCTATCCTAATGAACATATCAGATCATTTACGTATAGAATAATATTTTCATCTAAATAAATTTCCTTATTATTTCCCGATAGAAAAAATTTCAAAGTCAATAATTTTTCAAAAATTTCCCCGAACGCACGTTCACGCAGAAGGCCAAATTCTGCACGTCTTCTTGGAATAATGACATTGAAACTTTAATGTCAATATACAGCATAGTCTTGCTTAAAAATTCACCTTGATACGTACTCTTTAATATCATTCATATTTTCACTTTATCTATTGAAATTCGATGACAAAAGTTTTTCGTCTACGATTAATTTACAACTTCAATATAAATACAACCTGTGAGAGAATTTCGCAGACTAAACACTTCCAATTTCATCTGTATTAGAAAGTTAAACGGAGTTAATCTCTCTAATCTTTTAAAAACTATATCAATATTTTACAATGAGTGAACTTATCGTTATACATATCATTAAAACCTAACAATTATATTTTCAAGAGAACATTTCTTTAATAATAGTCGTGTCTATAAACTACATACAAAGTAGTATATATGATTTATTTATAGACATTATTCTTAGTTTTTTTTACAGTATAATTAATTCATTTTTAACGATGTGAAAATGATCTGTTGATGATGTTTAACAATAAATATAAGCAATTATTAATTACTAATAATCTGTCTTATACAGAAAAATATATATACAAAATTTTTAATAACAACAAGAAAAATGAGTTCAATTATATTTTTTAAATTTAATCTAGATTTCTCTATGCAACATTACTTCGCGAACCAATCGCACGTTTTATTAGTGAATACCTTCATACACTTCGTGGAGCAACATGGCTTTCTGAACGCTTATCTTGTCAGAAAGCTCAACAACTTCGTAATCAAAGTGCTTGTTGGAGACGTAAATATAAAAAAAAATTAATTTTTAATTTAATAATAATTATTTCTTATTTAGATACAAATCTAACTGATTTTATGCTATGTCCATTTAATTCAGCTATAAATCGTCAAACACGTATGCTATCATCATCAGTAAATAATTGTTTATCATCATCATTTACTTATTCAAATTTAATTGATATTGAAACAGCTAAAAAAAATCTTCAATCAATGGAATTTTTTGGTTTAACTGAATATCTTCATTTAAGTCAACGTTTATTTGAACAGACAAGATTTTGTAAATTATTTCAAATCTGTTCATTTCAATCTTATCTTGAACAAGATTTAACAAACAATCAAACAAATGATTATTTAACAACAAATGTAACAACAATTGATTTAAATTATCTACGACAAGTCAACAGTGATGATATTGAATTATATAAATTTGCAAGAACATTATTTTTTCAACGTACTTGTCAAATATTGAAAATTGCTTGTTAATGACACTACAACAACAACAACAGAAAAATTGTTTTTCTTCTTCTTCTTCACCTATTTATATCTGTCACTTGAGATTATCTGTTTTTGTTGTTAAATAATCATAGTTATACCTGACAAAAGTAAAACAAATTTGTTGGATAAGAAAAAATATTTGTTATCATTATTCTTCTTCTTTTTTTTTCTTCTTCTCACAGTAATTCTTCGTTTTCTTTTTCTGTTTTCTTCGTTTTTTTTTTTATTATTGGTGACATCCGCGTATATACAAGACCAATACTCGGCAATTTTCGGAAAATAATAATAATAATAATGGAAAGCAACCATAGAAAACTATCTTTCTTTTTTTGCTTTTATTAGTCTTTGTTATTGTTGCATGTTCATTTAAAAAAAGAAAAGATTTTCCATGTCATCCTCGTTTTCTTCTATCTCCGTATATCTCTTTCTCTCTTTCTCTCTAGATAGTATTTGTTTGATGAGTAGTGACGAAGAGAGAACGAGGAAGATAGAGCAATGCATGACGTTCTCGTCATCGTCTCGTTTCATTGCTTAGCACATGTAGATAGATAGAGTAAAAGACAAGATAGAAATAGAGAAGGAAAACAAGAGAATAGCAAACAATAATAGTATCTATTCATAAAATCTTTAAAGACACAAAATTTTATATATATATATATATATCTCAATCATATTCTATCATTTGATCATGTCTTTGTTCGGACTCAACCGTTCATTTGAATAATCATATGTAAAAAAAAAAAGAGAAACTTTTAAATCTTACTTCTTTTATCTTCTTATTTAGTAGTATATGTTGCTTCGGCTGACTTATTCAAGTGAGTTTGACTTTAGTTTTTTTTTCTCCCTTATTATTCCTTATAGCTTTGCGCTCCAATTAACAATGAGAGTATGCAGCATTGAATCAAACATTTCAGAGAGTTCGCCTAACGGATGTGGTTGAATAAAACAATAATAATAATAGTAATAAAAATATATATATATGTTAAAGAGAGTTGTTCTGTGTATTGACAATAACGTCATCATTTCTTTGATCATTCATCGATCAGAACGGTGTCGTAGTTTCTATTCATTCATTCGTTTGTTTTTACTATTCGTTAAGTTGACAGTTGTTACAAATTTTATTTGCTTGTTTTTTTTTTCTTCACATCAACATGCGCGTGTCGAAAGACATTTGTCGCTTGTGTTCACTCATCGATCATCATTAGAACCGATGAAGACAGGGAGGGAGAGAGAGAGAGGGAGATGTTACGAGCCAACATTCACTTCTCTCGTCGTTGTCTTCTTTTTTTTTTCTTTTTTTTTTGCTTCTTAAGTTTACTTTATTAGATTATGATCGATTGGTGGTGATCGAACCATGATAAACATTGAGTAGAATTTGCAATCAGACAATGTCGTAGAAGAATAAGATCGAATGATGATGCTTAGAAATTTTTTTTATAATAAAGCATAAAAGAAGAAGAATATAACGATCGAGAAGATCTCGTATGTTTCTAATTTTCTTATCAATAAGTATGATAAGTTTTCTTTTTCAATTTGCACATTTCGTTCAATAGTTTTCTTTGAAATAGAAATTAACTTTCTAGTCATTGATTTCTTCTTTTATTGTCTATTATAATATAACTTAAATTATGTGCACAAATAATATCCCGCATATGTGTATAACAATAAAAGATTATATATACAGATATGACTTTTCTTTCTCTTTTTTTTTGTATATCTAAATGATAGTATTTTTGTTTATACATTACTTAATCGATAAATATTATATACAGTGTCAGATTTCCTTGCAATTGACAGAGGAAATTGATATTTGTTATTGATTATACGACTCCAATTTTTGAGATAATATAGAAATGCTAATGGATTATTAAAGAAGAACGAAACCAGGTGCTTCTATTTGCTTTTCATTGATTATATAGTTAGCATCTTCTTTTTTTCAGATACCAACTGTCACAACATAAGATATTTTATTATTATTATTTGTTGTCTTGTCATCAATTAAATTAGATGATATATAAATAAAATAGTCATTGAATATGATACAATTATCTGAATAAATATGTATGTATCCTTGTAAAAAAATTTTCTTTTAATCTAATATATTATAATTGTTAAAGGCCACCTGGTCCTGATGTCGTTTTAACACCAACAACTAAAACACCTTTTCGTATTCAAAATTATCGTACATTAGCATATGTTCTTACAACACTTGTTTATCTTGTTATTGGTGCAGCTATATTCGATAGATTAGAATCAACACAAGAATCAATTAGTTATGCTAATTTACAAACACGTATCGATGTTTTTCGACAACAGCATAATATGAGTAAGAGTGAATTCGAAAATTTAACACGAACTGTTGAATCACGTTTAAATTATCGTAAAAAACAATGGAAATTTATTGGGTCATTTTATTATGCAACTGTTGTTCTTGCTCTTGTTGGTTATGGGCACGCTATACCGTATACTAAAGCAGGACGTGCTGTAACAATTGCATATGCATTAATTGGTATACCAATGTGGCTTATTATGATTCAAAGTGTTGGTGAACGACTTAATTCATTAATAACATTTGTTTTAAAACGTATTAAACGACATTTTAAACGTAAACGTGAACCGCAAATAACAGCAATGGAATTATTAACATGTGAAGCATTATTAACTGTATTAACACTTGCAACAGGTTCATATGTATTTCATCGATATGAAAATTGGCGCTATTTTGATGCATTTTATTATTGTTTATTAACATTGTAAGTATTTTTTTTTACATATATATTGTTTTAAAGAATAATACTTAGTCGTTTGATATTTCTAAACATGTTCTTTAATCTTATATAATTGAATGTAAACATGAAAATTGAAAGCATATTCTAAAATACTGGTTAAGAGATTTCTTGCAGGCATGACAATTCTCAATTTGATTATGACAATATAGACCAATTCTTATAAGCTTGCCTCGAGGTTCAAAAGCACTATATTTTTATTCCGCTTGTATATGTTCTAATTTTTTTTGGAAGCGAAATCATGAATTAAGTATCAAGTTAGTTAATATCTATATTTTTAAAATTTGATCTTTGAAAGAAAATTTATTTTATTTTTTTTTATTTTTTATTTAGAACAACTATCGGTATGTGCATTTTACTCATTGTTTTTTTTTGTTTTATATATAATAGAAAATTTCATTAATTAATAGGTTTTGGAGATTTAGTACCTATGCAAAAAGATGATTATGGTAGTATTGGTTGGTTATATATATTATTTTGTATAATGTTTATTTTAACTGGTTTAACAATAGTCGCCTCTAGTGGTAATTTACTTATCTTACGTTTTGTTGAAACAAATACTAAACGTTCAAGAAATGAACGATATGAAATGGAAGAACGACGTCGACAACAAGTACGAGTTGTGGGTGATGTTATATCATCAAACGGTCGTCTTGTTACATTAGAAGATGATGAAGATACACCATCTTTACTTGGACCTATTAATAATGCACCACGTATACCAATGGAAGCTAGTGCAAGTGATTTATCACTTTGCTCATGTCGTGGTCAATCATCATGTATACCAACATCATGTAAAACAAAATTTAAACGTAAACATCAAAATATGTTACATCAGCAAAAAACAACATTAGTTAAACCACAAATGATTGTTATACGTTCACTTCGAGAACAAATTCTTGAATCATTACAACCAAAAATTGAAATGGATGAAAATATGGCTTTACATCGATCTTATCTTCAACTAGACAAAATTCAAAAACGAAGTTCGATATAAAAGAATATTTTATTTAAATTTGCGCGTGTGCGTGCGTGTGTGTGTATTTTTCTAATTTAACAGTAAATTATCATTCCGATTTTATTTTCTATTAAAGTCTTGTGCAAATTTATTATTTTATTATTTACAGTACACTTAGGATTTCTAAAGCAACAAGAAACAGAGTTACTTCAATTAAAATTAGCTTGTTTTCATACTTCACAAGTACTTGATATAAATGCATCTTAGAGTCGATATAAGAAAAAAAACATGAAGGATGCCATTAATTATATGAAGTGTCTATGTATTGACGTCAGCAAGATAAAAATTGCTTCTCAGTTTACTATTGAAGAAGATCAGCATAGTAACAATTAATATGTAAATTATATTAGTAGTTAAGTATCGTATAATTCCATTTCTATAAAAAATAAAAAGTTATTGAAAACTTATTACTCTCATATTACGAATGAATGATCTTCTCGAATTGTTAAGTGTAAAGCGTGGGATGCTTGATTTTTTATAAATATATTCTTTTATGATTAATTTATTCTTTAATGAATAAAATTATTTTCTTCTTTTTTTAAAACACATTCATAATACATTAATAAATAATTTCTCAATCTTTTTTAATTTTATATTCTCTTTTTACGTCATTTTTGAAAAAAAAATATATGCGTAAATATTCTTCTGAGAAAATATAGTATATTAATATTAAAGTTATGGAACTGTTAATAATATGAAATTAATCGATAAACATTCGACGGAAGGATCCTTCTAGTATTACATATGAAAATAATTATGATCGAAGGTTCAATTTTTTTGATTGAGAACATCCTGTGTATCCGGAAAGCACTAATGA
>CAJNOI010000954.1:0-21846 GCA_905250115.1 Adineta steineri | reverse complement strand
CGAAAGTTATCAGGTAAACGGACGAACGGCTACACTGACCGATTCTAGAGTGTACTCACTTTTTGAGTACACAAAAATAACTAATGAGAAAAAGAAATGCTTATATTCAAAAATATTTTGGACATTCTTGTTATTCTATGGATTTATATAACATTCGGAAACTGATTAGATAAGATGAAAGAAACGTATTTAATACTTCATAGCTAGTAAAATAGATTATTCATAAACTTTTTATGTATCATCATATGTTATATCTACATGTCATTATATTAATCAAAATAAGTATGGTAGAACTAAAATATTAATTAAACTATCTATTGATATAAAATTATGTTTGAACTATACTGTATTCTTCTATAAAATGTTTTTGAATATAAGTTATCTAGTAAGAATGACGTCTATACTTTTCTTAAGTGTCGTCAGTACTCATTTCAACTCATCTTTTATTATATCCTTTAGTGAAATTTGTCTGACAGAAGTTCACCAAAACATATTCTTTTGACATTAATTTCTCACAATTCAAATAATCAATTATATTTAAAAGTAAGGATGTAGCTTAAACGTATGTCACAATGAATTAATAACTTATTCTACAATTAAAAATTCTAAAGAACTATAAATATTATACATAATAACAACTGAATAATTTATGACTATGATAATATCAAATAATAAGCAAAGGGAAATTTTTTTAAAACTGCATTTTTCGGGGAAATTTTTTGAAATTTACTTCAGGGAATTTTTTTGTTTTGGGGAAGATTCTGCACATCTGAATATGCCACTTACCATCGAATCTTAAAGTCTTCATACAAACGTGACTTAAACTCTGCCTGTTAAGGATTTGTATATTTTTCATATATTACTCATTCAATCTTATATTCTAGGAAACTCTTTACGCACTGTTAAATTCTAGAATATTATTGTCCTATATGCGTCAGAGATAAATTTACAGATAGGATTGTTACACGTGATAAAAACTAGACTCGTACTATATATACAAAATATATCTCATCTATCGTGTTTTGTAACACCTTTTATATTAGTACGTGTTCATAATTAAAGAGTACCCGAAGATTAATATTACAGACAATATGATTTTATTGACATGTAATTATACTTAAGTGAAGTATTTTGGTTAGTATTGTCTCCCACGATTTCTTTTATTATTATAAGAAAAAAAACTCCATATGATGAATGATACAAATTTAATTGAAAAATTTTATAATTAAAATTAATATAGATAGTTTGATAGATTATTTACAACACATAACTAGAATAATAATAACAGTAAAATCACGTTAAATCTCACGTGTCAACGAGTAGTTACGGAGAACATTTTAACGCAGTAAAACGCTTTCTGAAAAATTGCGTAGAAACGCGTTAAGAATTCGTACAAAAACGCTGTTTGAACGCGTTTTTTTAAAGATCATGTCTGCCCGAGTTATGAATGTCATATTATCTCGTCTAGGTAGTATTTGCGTATTTTAAAATGACTGCAGATGCGCCGGAAAGTAAGAAATGCTAATTTGTCTGTAAAAAGTAGTTCAATATTAAGTTTTCCTTCGTATTCATTCAACACATTCTTTATCCCTTGATGTCTCCTTCGTTCTATTTAATATCCTGGATATTTGACATTGTTCATGATCTCATCGACGGTTTTTCAGTCAACAATAATAATTGTCTATATTGTCGCTATAATCATGTAAACTTTGAAAGTTCTCACATGATATTCTTACAAAAAAGTTCTGTTGACACGTAGATTGTACCTAACATATGTCATTAATTTAATCAAAACACACGAGATTTTTGAACGAGATTTCTAAGTAAATTATTATAGTTTAATACCACTTTACCTGCGCAAAACTAAATCTATTGCATGAAAAAAGTAGGACATCTGAATGACTTCATTTTAATATAGCTAGAAGAAAATAACAATAAAAATTCTTTCAAAATAAATTAAGAATTACCAACGTATAAGTAGTAAAATTTCAATATTTTTACAAAGAAAAAATATATATTTTAGGTACCCATTTTAGATTTTATTTATCGACAATGACGATATTTACTTCACTAAATAATATATAATTACTATATTTTATAATTTCACTCCTACGATTGTTTAAATGTTATTATGACTTAAAAAATATGAACAGTCGAATCTTTAATTGATGAATTCCATAAAACAGCTGTTACTCACACAAGCTCTTATTCAAGGGATTTCTAGAGTAAGACTGAGAGAAAAGTATTTAATAAAACTTGCTCGAATAATGTTCTATTATTTTCTGTAAATAAGAAACAATCAGTAATATTTCAACTATATGGAATAAGATTTATGACTAACAAAAATATTACCTTAGAGAACAAGTATATGTCAGTACTCTTTTATAATATCTAACTTTGGAATGATGAAGAAGAAGGAGTAATGTTTGTTTTCATTTTTGTCAATGGTTTTCTAACAGCGAGTATAATTGGTCTCGTGAGTGCGCACTTTCTTCTTTTCCTATAATTTTTATGATTGACTTTTAATATATGGGTACAATCGTTATCTAATCAATTTTCCTATAAAATTTAAATAAAGTGAATATTTTGTTTTTTAAATAATAAAACTAAAAACAATATTTTACTTCTATTCAAAACTTAATTGTAGTATGAAAATATTAAGATTAAATAATGAAGATTTACTTACGATTAAAAGAAAATTCTAATTCATGATTTACGTTAACTATAATCATATCTCATGTGATTTTTTTGAAGTAATAATAAAATTTCTAGGTTTGTTAGTTTCTGAAGGCGAAGAACATTGTCTTCATCTCAGTAAAATAATCTTAAGAAGTATTTATTCAACTGGATTCTAATATTGTCTAAAGTGAAGTCTTTATATATCTGAAGATTATAAGAAAGTCTTTGATTTTTAAAGAGTTTTGCTATATCTCTTTGGCTTATTGTAAAAGTTATAGATTTCTTTTCCGTCCTGGAGCACCCTCTTTCGTTATAATTCTATCGGTCGATACTTTCAAACCAATATTTATGAATTACTCGATATGTCATCATCTTCTTTCAATTTTTATATTTCGTATTTATAGATTTTATTTTTTTTTGAGACATTAATTAACAAAAATATTTTCTTATTTATCTAGACATCATGGTCTATTCGGATCGAATTTTATGTGGTCCTATGGTACGAATATCAAGTCTTCCGTTTCGACTATTAGCACTTGAATATGGAGCTGATATTGTTTTTTCAGAAGAATTAATTGATTATCGTCTTACACAATGTATTCGAGTAGAAAATGGTATTTAAGAATTTATTTGTATAACTGTACTTTTACTTGATAGTTTTCTTTTTTTTTTGTTTAGATTTATTTAATACAATCGATTTTGTTGTACCTGGTGAAGATCGACCTATGTTACAAATTCATAAAGGTCGAGAAAAAGGTCGTCTTATTGTTCAATTAGGTACATCCGATGGTCAACGAGCTTTAAATGCTGCTCGACTTGTAGAAAATGATGTCGCTGGAATCGATATAAATATGGGTTGTCCAAAGAAATTTTCTATTCAAGGTGGAATGGGTTCTGCATTACTTGATCATCCGGATAAAGTCAAACAAGTAGAAAATAAAAAGAATTTTATTTATTCTATAATATAAATATATAATTATTTAGATACTCGAAACTTTAGTCAACAATCTATCAATTCCAGTCTCATGTAAAATACGTTGTTTACCTACATTAGGTAAATAAAATCATATTTTATTGAATTTAAATTATATATCCATAGATAGAAGCCACAATATCACTTGTACGTACAATAGTAACAACAGGTGTTCATGCTATAACAGTTCATGGTCGAACACGTGATGAACGTAATAATGATCAATGTCGAGAAGCATTTATTCAAAGAATTGTTCAAGAATGTCCATCAAATATCACTGTTATAGCAAAGTAAGATTTTTTTTTGTTTTAATAATTAAAACAAAATCTTTAATTTTTATCTCTAGTGGAGGATCAACAGTCATATCATCCTATTCAGATATTGAAAAATTTCGATTACGATGTGGTCCATGTCATGGCGTTATGTTATGCCAATCTGCTATGTGGAACCCAAGTATATTTCGACCGAATGGTCTTCTACCGATTCGAGATGTTGCTAAACGATTCCTTGAAATAGTATATTATAATATTTTCTTTATTATATTAATAATTATGAATTTTAGAGTCTTGAATTTGATAATTTACTTCCAAATATGAAATATGTTCTTCAACGAATGTATGGTGTTGCTGATAGTCAAAATGTATTTTATGACAGAATATTAGCAACAGAAACTGAAGCTCAACTTTAGTATGAAAATTTCTTCATTGATATTTGAATATTTATATATATATATATGTTCATAAATAGTGATTTATTTCATATGAAAGATGAATACGAACAATCAATGATTGGTGAACGACAATTATGGCGTGAAAAACTTCGAAGTCGTCTTATGAATACTTCAAATGAAGACTCAGAAAATAATATTATTGAAAAATCAGCAAAATTTGTTCGGTAAGAACTCAATGTTGAACGGGTGTGGGTCACCCATAACCTATATGATATGATTTATATCCAATGATTTCTTTTTCTTTGCATAGATCTGAATATCCGGCTTCAATGACACCGAAATCCATTTTAAATGCATATTGTATTCAAGCACATGTTGATAAACCTATTTATCATACTGTAAGTTGATCTTATTTAAATATATATTTTTTTTGAAATTTTCTTTTTTTTAAAACATAAAGGAAGAATTAAAACCACAGCGAATTTTTCGAACAGTCATTGATTTTGATGGTAAACGTTATTCAACAGCATCTTGGTAAATATAACATTGAAATATAATCTTTTAATATATAAATATTGATTATTTTTTAGGGAAAAAAATAAGCAGTTGGCTGAACAAGGAACTGCTATTGTTTGCTTACAATCTATTGGTGTTGATATAAAGAAAGCTAAATATGGCATTAGTTATATTAAGACTCATCTTTCTAACGAAAACAAATTGTAATCCCGATCTTGTTTAAGTGATATGAATAAAACAAAAACACTTCATATGATGTGATCGTATTTCTAAAGTAAAAGAAAACAAAGATATATAAAAAAAAGTTCCAGAAGCTAGTTACGCTATCTCGAGTCTTTCAGATGAACACATGCCAATGAAAATAATTCATACTGGTAAATTTTGACTGATTTATTAATAAGATAAACAAACGTGTACAAAAGTTCACAAATCTAAAGTGTATGAATATTATGACACTAAACAATTAATAAAGTTATTACAGTAAGATATTTGCTTCATATATCTACCCAATAACTTCTGAGACTTCGAAGCAGTTGTATTGTAAAATAATGATTTATTTTCAAAATTAGCATTTAACTAATAACATCAAGATATTTTCCTTCGATATCGTAAACGACGTCGACATAGTATGAATACTACGATAAAAATAATTGGTAATATAGGAGAAAAATAAATTGCCAAAGGATGTTTTCTGAACCAGTGATAAATATAAAGAACTACTTGAGCATCTCGTCCATGCCATGAGTTACCTGGTGTATGCCATGTGTATATAGATGAATATACTATTTCATCAACAATACGTACAACTGCTTGTTTAGAAAATTGATGGAAATAAAATTCATTTATTGAGAGATATAATGGACCTGCACTCATCATAACAGTGAGATAATCAATTAAATAATTATGATTAAAAAGAGGCAGACGTGAAATAAGATTTTTAAATAATGGATGACCTTTTGTTGATATCATAAAGCCATTTGAAATACCGATAGGACTAGTACGTGGAAAAGCAGCAAGATGAGGTGAATCAGAATCAACTGCTTCTAATATTCTCAATAAACTTTCAAATGACTGATAACATCCATTATCCATGTCAATGTAAAGACCACCTAATCGATGCAAGACAATATAACGAAAAGCATCAACACGTTGTATATCATGAGCGTATTTAACAAAAGTATGTTGATATAAATATGGTTCCTCTTGACGAACAAAGGTATGTATATCAGCATCTGTCCATAATCGATATTCAAATTGATCAGCATTCAATTGTCGTATTGATTCGACAGAACGATTCCAACGTTCTGGTACTTGCTTATCTTTCCATGTTTGATGAATAATACGAGGAATACGTTGATAAAATGTTTTATTTACATTGTTTTGCATTTGAAATTTATCCACATCTGCTGCAGTGAGAAAGACTCGTGGTGAACGACGACGAAAAAAAATGAGATAAATTATAGTACAAATAATTAACATATATAAAACTCTACGGAAGTAACTTTGCCACTGCATTTAATTTATGAGAGGAGGAAAAAAAATTTTATGTCATATCCTTTTTTGTACTATTTGTTTTCATAAGAGCATAGAAAAAAGTGAAAGAACGAGGAAAAAATTAATTTCTTATGAAAAAAAAATGCAAATAAAAGGTATGACCGTTGTTGTCACAGACAACATAATGTCACATTGCATTAAGTTATTTTTGTAAAAATATCATAATGTTCTTGTAATAAATACTTTTCATATTGAATTAACTAGATATGTTTGTATTTTAAATTATACTATATCGCACGTTGTCAAACTATAAGTATTAATATGTTGATTTTTATGTACATCAATCAATGTCGCTTAACATTTCTTTTTTCTTCTTCATAGAAGAAATAATGTAGATTCCTCGAGTTACGGTTTTGCTTTTTATATAAATAATAATGTCGTTTATAAAAAAAAAGCAAGAATCACAAGAAAGAAGCATAAGTTTTACCTACCTTTGTTATCATTTCTGTAGAATATTTATTTGGCAATTAAAAAAGAACTGTAGCGAATTTATAAAAAAGACACGGTTAGATATGTGTTATGACTGCCACATGTATTTATTTTCCTGTAAACATAGAGATAAATTGGTGAAGCAGTGCTACTGCTATACACGGCATACGATATTCACCGCTCTCCAGAATATCATGACTTCTCACTATTAGAAGGCCATATTCTTATTAATTATTACAATATTAATAACATTTTTATTAATAATTAGTAAAAGCTTTGATCCCACAATCGAAGGCCATTCAAAACATAACGATGTGTCAAGACACTGTATAAGGGCATAGCCTTCTATTATAGGGAGAGTGATGGGACAGGTTACTCGTTACATATGAGAAGAGAAGAGGATACAAATATGCACATATAATGATCGAAATTGTCCCTTCAGTGACAATTGTTATATCACACAAGGATAAAATCATACAAGAATAATATGTTGTACGCTCACAGAAACTCTGATCTTGAATTGGAAGAAGGACAGATAGGTGGAAAAGAGAGCGTAAATGATAGATAATTGTAATTATAAGATAAGGTGATTCATACAGAGTTATATATAAAATAATCTTATACTGTTAAAATGAACATCAAGTTCAACAAATAGATGCTCCTTTCCAACTGAAAACATATGAATAACTCAAAGGACACCGCTGTTTTGAAAATGTACATAATTGATTACTTTATCCTATTTTGATAGGCTCTAAAAAAAAATTTTCAAATTTATCATTAGCAATCGAATATAGTCAAGCTATTCAATTAACACTAACCTTGAAATTCTTTTGATAATGATGCTTTGATTTTCGTCCAGTGTAATATCCAGTGGCTGATTACGAAAATCGATCTAGCTGGGTGTGAGTGTGGGTGTGGCTATTAAGTTAATGACCCACACCTACCTACACCCATCCATACCCACACTCACACCCATACCCTACCCAGGCCAACACCCATCACATTTTCAACTGTAAGGATGGCGATGTTGGAATTTCTGACTAATATTTGCACGTGTTCGTATCAGAACGACATATACGCGAAAAAAATCAGGTATGTGTGCACGTCTTTTACTCGCCTCAAAGATCTACTCTTTTTGCGATAACGAGGGAGGAGATAGATGCTTTTTTTTATTACATCTCTCACGCTTTCTGAAAGTATATTTCTATTAGACAAACATAACAATGATTGATATTTTTCTTCCGAGGAAAAAGATCTGCAGAGTCTTTCAGCTATAAAAAGAAATCAAAGCGACGCACTGAATTTGTTACCGATAGCATTTTCCTCGCTTTTTCTTTTATTGCATTTGAAAGAATGTTGTTGCAGATAAAATTCTTTCATGTCGTTTCTTTTCTTTTTCTTTTTCGTTGTTCTGTTTTTGATGCGTGTGATATATGTTCGTGTTCTGTTTTTTTGGGAGTCAGTTTCTTTTTGTTCTTTTCTTTGGAAGCATTATTTTCTTTTTTTCAAATATATACAATTTCAAGCGCAGTTTCTCTTACACTGAATAGGAAGAATCATACCGCTGTCTATAGAGAGCTCACAGAATCGTATTTAGAAGTCGTTGTCGTTGCGAATTTAACACAATGCAAGCTAAAAGAGAAAGTTTCACTGTGAACACTATTTCTGCTATCGACTCAAACGGTCAAAGTTCACTGCTATCAACAGTAGCTTTACCTCATGAAAGTTATCACCATTTTCGTGTTCATTTTTTATCGGGAACCAAGATTCTCAACACACGACGATACACTTCAGTGGAGCATATCAGAGAAGATGCTTTCGCACTATACAAAGAACTTGATTTTAACGATGGAAACGCTATTGTTACGTATTATGATCACAATAATATCGAAATTTTCTTAACTTCTGTTCCTGAACTACCTAGGAAACACAAGTCGCAAAGTTTATTTATCCGAAACGTATGTTGCATACCTTTATTGATCTCTTTATCTAAAATATTTTATCTACACTGTAGAGCCATACTGCATGTGCGTTATGTGACAATCCTTTTGGCATTTTGGAAAATCAACTTCTATTCGAATGTCCCACAAGGCATTGCGGGGAACAGTATTGCAGCGGTTGTGTACAGAGTATTGTTGGAGCAATTGCAGAACGTATATTTGCATGTGCTACATGCAGGAAAGGTGTTAGTCTTCGACCAGCTAATCTGATTCAGAAGCATGTCATCTGGAAGAATATGTGCGAAACGTATGGAGTTCGTAGTTTATTTGACCTGAAAAACAAAAAAGAAACTATCTCATGTCGACCTCTCATTAAAAGCATGGAATTTCGATTGATTCATCTGGAATCTCAACTTGATACTTTTCGAACAAGATTAGGAATGATTTCTCTTGATCTATTTGATGAACTGCTCATTAACCAGGTGACTGATCTATGTGCTGATCTGAGAGAACTTGTCGTTCAAATGAAGGATAAACATGAAGAAATGAAATGTCGTGGTGTTGATGTAAGAACTTGTCTAGGTAAATACAAAAAAAGTATGCGTGACTTTCATCTCGTATGTCATATATTAATTCATATCATCGAAAAACTCGAGATGAATGATTCCGACTTCACAATAGATATATCTGAATCCCTTCAAGAGCATCTTAAACAAAAATATGATATGAATCGTTTGGAGATGCTGTTAGAGGAAGAAAATATCCATGCTATTGACCAGATCCTTCGAGATCTTGCCTTTCGACGACAATGTCTATCATCATATTTAGAAACAATCCGATCATTATTGCAGAATAAGCCAGAACAAAACACCTCTTTTGATAAATATATTCATAAAGCCGAGAAAAGATTAGTAACTATATCCGATGTCGACAGTGATCTGAATTGTTTACGTGGAAATCTACGAGCTATCGAACGATGTATTGATAAATATATTAATTTGTTACGCGATGGAAAGCTTCGAGAGAATGATCATGATAATTTTGCACAATACAATCACATTCCAGACATTCCTTGCTTTACATATATTCAACTGATGGAGAAACTGTGCGTTGGAATAGATAAACTGGAAATCAAAACTACTTTTCCGACAACTGATCAGTTAATGAAAACATGGCAAGATGATCATGGTACAGATGATCAGTTCAAACCCAAAATAATCGAGCTCTTTCAAGCTGTAGAACTCGATCTGACCGAATTGTTCAAAGAGCAAAAGTCGACTTACTCTATTCCGTACAAAGTTGGTTTAATTGGTCATGGATCTGTAGGAAAAAGTGCGTTAGCAATCGAACTAGCCAATGCCAAACAGCACTCGGCCATGATCGATACTACACGAAGTACATTTGGTTATTTACAATTTGACACACTCGCCTATCAACATCCTCGAACTAGAAGACCTATTCCATTTACTTTCGTTGATATTGAAGGAGCTATCGATGCTGACGAATCTTTGTCTGCAGGAAACTATCTGGAATTAATAACTCGAGCAGATTGTGACGTGTATATAATTGTTTTCGCTGGGCTGTTCAGCGCACACAATCGTGCTTGTCGACAACATATCGAAAAGTTTCTTCTACGAAAATGTCTCTTAGTGAGAAGTAAAGCCGATGTATTGTTTAATGATATTTTCAACGAAGAAACAGCGACAGATTACAAAAAAGAGACTGCTACGGATTACGACGTAAAAAAAGCTTTGGAGCAAACGAGAAGCCTGTCTAAGGTTACATTCGACGATAAGCGTTTAACAGATGAAATTTATCTCACGGCAGTTATATGCAAAAACAGCTCAAAAGGTGCATCTTGGGCTCATTTCGATTTAGAGAAATTGAAGGAAAAGTTAATCCATTTGGCTATCATGGACATTCGAATAACTCGAATGTGTCAACTTGCCATTCTCACTTCGAAAGCCGTTATCAATACCTGCTTTCGTCGTGGTTACGTGATCTCGAAAACACGATGGAAATGGTTTGCTGCTGGCGCTAGTCTTATTCCTTTTCTTGATGAACTACCGAATTTTTTCGGACGCGAAGAAATCCGTCAAGCTTTTGGTGTACACGACAGATCCGCAATAAAGAACATGTTTCGTGGCACAAAAGATTCTTTAGAAGAATACCTCACGAAGAAAAATGTAACATTACCAAAAAATATTTTGGAATCTGGCTATTTCGAATACTTAGAATCTGATGGACCAGAAGATAAACACATATATGACGAAGCATCATCAATGTATCAGAATACAAGGAAAAGTTCAACTGTAAAGAAGAATGATCAATGGACTCGCCACGGAACGAAGGTGTGTACTGTTTTAACTGCAATAGGCACGTCAGTGGACGATATCTTACGATCCGTTATTCCAGCTGGCACAGTCGGATTACGTGTCGTATCTATTGCTGGCATAGTGGTTGGTGTGGCACTTGCTCCTGTTTTTGCAGTTTGGGCAGCTTACTCGAGTGGAAAAAGAATGACTGAACACCTTCATCGACTATGCAACGATCTATTCGTTATTGTTTCACTTTTTGCAGTTAACCAATGTAATGAACATCGTAAAAAGACTGAGACACTCACATTTTCGTCTGTCTTTCAAGAAACTTCATCCGATGAAGACAAATAAACTTCTCACTATCAATGACCCAGCCAGGGGAGGGTAAATGGATTATTCCGCATCTCATTAAGAGATTTGCCCATTAAAGTTTTACTTTCTCAAAATTGTAATTGCTTATTGATTTTTGAATTAAATTCTAACTGTATTTTTTTCTTCCGTTTGAAACACACATGCACTATTTGCTTGTTCTTTCTGTGAAGCCTTAAAAGAAGAAGAAAAGAATCACTTTTTGTATTTTAATTGTAGGCCTGGTTGAACATGTAATGATTTGCTTAAAATGGATGATGACCGGAGAAAAAAAACAGTTAAACGAAGTAATTAAAGAGACGGACAGTATATTATATTCAAATGTTCGTTATTTATTAATTATTTTCTTGGCAAAGTTCAGGATGTGGATGTGGTGACAGGACAGGGATGGATAAAACACCCATACCAACACATTATTCAGAAACAAATCTTTTGGATATTAATAGATGATTAGGTTTCTGCATGTATCAGCATTTATTAGGTTGATCTACTGAACAACTGCAAATCAGATATTAGTGAGTGCAATCCATGCGTACGAAAGTGAACGTTTACATTTTTTTAAGGCTATATTATCTGTATTTAACAGAATTCATACAAAGATATGCGCTGTTCAAATAAAAAACTTCATTTAACAATCATATCGAGTTTTTTTAAAGATATTATTAAAGCCATTTAACACATAGATCATATCGATAGGCGACTAGTGACTCTTTTTTTATTTCATTACCTAAGAAAAAGTTCATTTATTAATATATAGTTATCTAGTCAGCAATTATTTTCAACAAATGTTCATATTTTACAGTAATTTCTGGTCACGCGTTACTCACGTGAATATTCATTGAAACGTGTATGGCAACATGCAGGAAGAGAAAACTCGAGCATTTTAAATAGTATTTATAAGAGGTAGTATAGAAAATATCACGTGTTGAAAAGTGAAGGAACAACTATTTCTACAATATCAAATGCAATTCAATCGAATAGAATTTTCTACTACTCATGAAGATAACATGTTATATTTACACATTATTCCAGGGATTAACGATATTTTAATTACGAAATTATCAGTATTTTTTCAAGGTAACTTGTAAACATAATTATATTCTTTATAACTAAATATGTAATTATCAAATTCAACACAACAATACTTTCATTAAGATCTAAAAACCTTTTTCAATGTTATTCTCGTCATATACCAAAATAGATTCAATTGAAGTATTATCGAGATGACAGTGAATATTCTTAATCTTACTAATGAAGAAAAGTTGAAATTTACAAGAGGAACTTATACTTTTCTATTCATTTACAAAAGTTTATTGAGTATTTTATACGAAAAATAACAAGTGACTTCAGTGAGCCGTTTTCATTCTACAACTAAACTATTTCATGAAAATCTTTCAGTCGTATATTAGAGATAAAAATATGTTAAGCATTGTTATATAATTAAACACACAATAAAAAAGCAGGTACTTCTATTTTTAATCGTTGAACATTTTTTAAAAAAAGTATGGCACGTGATGCTTGTGCAAAGGAAAACTTTTTTATATTATAAAAATTCTCTGATGTAAGAATAGATTCAAAGCCATGACTTAATTAATAAGTGATGACGTCTTGTGCCTTTTTATCATTATTAATATTCTCTTATATATTGTACCCGATGCATCCTTTGTTCCTCCACTACGCGTTACTCTAATATTAGAAAGAAAATGTTTCTACTCTTTAACTTTTCATATATTGCATGTAATTATAATAATAAAAGAAATCAGTTTCAGTAAAGAAAAGTAAGGAAATACTTTTCAATATTTACATGATTAATAGTATCCGGAGAGAAATAGTGTACGCATGAGAACAAAAATTAATTTAAATTGACCTAGATTCTTTCCTACTCATTTGTACTAGTTCAACCATGAGTTTCATGTTAATCAGTCTAGATGAACAATGTAAGATTATTTGCTAGTTCTCTCGATTAGTAGTCTCATATTATATATATGTATGTACCAGAAAATAGACGAATGAGAGATTTATATCTTTTATTCTCTTCATTTTATTATTTGATGCCTTCATAAAATCTTCTTCTCATTCTGTCATATATCTAGAAATAGAGACTTCTCATATGAAGATACTTATAAATTGATATAGGGATTAGACCATTAGTATAGGAGCTATAAAAAAAAGAAAGAAAGAGAAGAAGAATAAGAGGAGAAATAAAATATTGGTCGTCATAGAGATTAGATACAGTGCCGCGGGAAGAAAAAAAAGAGGAGAAGAATAAGTCATACACACTCTTATTTGACGACCGAGAGAAACTTCGGGCAAAGGTCATATTTTGCATTTTGTCGTTTTTTTTTGTAGTTTTACTCTTTCTCGTAGAAAGTATTTTCTTTTATCATGAAAAAAAAAGTTAATTTTCTAAACTATTCAACCATTAATACACTTGTGACTAAAAAAAGAGGAAATATTCACTGATTTTCTTTACATGTCATTCAAAATTAAAAATATATTTTATAAAACTTATTCATACATTTAATTGAGTAATCATAAAAAAAAAGATTTTAGTACTGACATTCTTTTTTTTAATATTTGCTACATTATCATGCAACGGTAAGCAAATATCGATCATTTTCTAATAAAAAAAATTACGTTTAAAAATCCAGAACAATTTTAATTTCACTTGTAAATTTTACTAAATCGAGCTTAAACTCTTTTTTTTTATATAATGAATATTACACTTTTTATAGCATCATATTATTATAGATGTACTGTTTGACATCTAAAAGAGTAAAGAAAGAGAAAGACATCTATTTTTCTTCTAGAATGCATCAAGTTCCTAATGAAACAATGAAGCGTTTTTCTATTTCATCTTCATCAATGCCAGTAAGACCGTCAACAAAGAATAGAGTTGTACATGATCTTCTTTGGATAAGTAAACAACAACAACAGCATCCATCAATAAACGCACATCCATTAAAAAATACTATACGAATTAATTCACGTGGTGTACGTTTTAAATTTGATGGCAAACAATGGCGACCATTATGTCAATCATCCGATGGATATGAATGTCGAAATTTAGCTTTTCGATCTTCACTTTGTCAAAAACATTTCTATAAAGTACATCTAATTAAACGACCATATGCTCAAAAAAGTTCAACACCATCACAGTTTTCAGACATTCCACCAATTTCATTAAAACGTCCATTACCGTCAGAATATGAGAAACATCATCATTTTGAACATCATAAATCAAAGGAAGATAATGATGAATTAGAAGAAAATTATGAAAATGATGATAATTCAATTGAAGTTATTGAAAATCATGACGTAAGAAGAGAATAAATTTATTCAATTGTATAGTAAAGTTCTAAAGTTATGAAACATTTACTCTCTATTTGCGTAAAGAACTTGATTTTACTACAACTAAATTTCAAGACTTCATGTCATGTTCTTTTCCAATATATAGTCTAGATCTTATCGGAAAGCTTTCGTCTTAAGACTATATTCTTCGTTATATTTTAGGCAATAGTGAGCAAACAAGAAACCAGTCATTCACGTTCAGAATATAGTTTTTTTACAATTGATTGTGATCCTCAAACAGTTACCGATGTATCAATAATCAATCAAGTCAAATCAGAACTGGTACGATATTATTTTCGGAAAAAATATTAATAATATTTTATTTTATGTTATAGTCAACAACACCATATATTAGTCGAACAGAAGTATTAACGAAATATTCTGATTCAATCAATACTGAATCATCTATATCGAATGAATCTGAATCATCGAATTTAAATATATCTATTCCAAAAATAATCGAAACAATACGTTCAGATATTCCACCATTAACACGTACAGAAGAGAAATCTTTAGCTAATGAATTAATCTCACAATTACCAGCTGATGTACCATTATTAGTAGGAGAACAAATGATACGTCGTCGAGTTTGTGAAATAGTTTTTGATAATTATTCTCAAAAACTTTCAGTAGGAAATATTTCATCTGAATGGTTTTATGATTTTCTATTACGTAATCCACGTATACCAATACATTTTCAAACTTGGTTTTCTTCAGTTAAATCAATATTACCATTATCAGATCAATTAATAGATATTAAACTATGGGAACTTGGACTTATAACAAGATCAGTTATATCATCATCTTCAATTTCAACTTCGTCTTCATCGTCACCCTAGGACTATGTTTTGTTTTTATTGTAAATGTTTTTTTTTTATTATATAAATATAAGTGAAAGCAAAAGAGTTAATAGAAAATACAAATCTATTGATAATCTTAACGATATATTGTTTATTTTATCCAAATAATTTCGCACAGTTAACTGTACGTCATCAATAGCACGAACATTATCTGGATTTGAATAATTAGCACCTGCAGCAACAAATCCATGACGCATATCAGAATATGTTTTATATTCACATTGTTGACTTATTTTCGTATTTGATTGTTCAATAGCATTAGATATATTCGGTTGAAGTGCAGGATCATTACCGGCTGCAATAAATAACATTGGTTTTTGTAATTGACTAACTTCAAATGGTGTTAATGATGAACCATGAATTGATACACCAGTAAAAAATAGTGATGATAAATTTGAACATGCACGAACAACTTGTAAACCACCCCAACAGAATCCAATTAAGCCAATTTTATTTGTTGAAAAAGATTTATGTAACCAATCGGCAACATTTTGAAGATCAGTTGAAATTTTAGTCCAATTGTTAACACCAGCCATCCATACAGTACGATTTCCAGTTGCTGGAGCTGCTGTACCTCGGAACAAATCTGGCATTACTACATGAACAGAATATTCGGATGCAAGACGATCACAAAATACACGTGTTTGACTTATATTGAAACCGTAAATATCATAAATGACAATTATTGATAAATTACGAGCAGATTTTCCAACAGAATATACATTAAAATCATTGACTGGAATTACTTGACCTTTAGGATAAGTTTCATCCCATGACAGTGCATTTATTGTTTGATCAACTAGGAAAAAGTGTTAGAAAAATATTTTATTTTAATATATGCAAATTTTTACTTGAAACAAGAGTAAAAATTAAGATTATAGATAACAGCTTCATCATTTTCCGTTTATGTGACGATAAATAACGTATGTATATATATAATCCTCGTTGTTGTTGTATAATGGTGAAAAGAATAGTTATATAAGAAGGTTATCGATAGTAGAACGAGCAAATAGAGAGAAAGAAAATGGTTTTTTTCCTCTATGTAATGTACTTTTTGGTAGGGGTAGAGTTTGTTATTAGTACCAATAATATGCATAGAATTAGATTATACTTATTCTTACTCTGTAATAGTTGGTGTTTACAATGGAGTTATATTACAAAAGTCCAAAAGGTATAATGTGTCTGAAACAAAATAAGAACATCTATTCAAGAAGAAATGACATATACGAAATACAAAAACTACCAGACGTTTATAAATGTATAGTTGCTTGTAGTACGTATTGAGAAAGAAGATGGCAAATGTTAATAATGCAAAACTCCCTACGGAAATTATTCTTATAATTTAGATTAAAAGAAAATAGAGTTTGGTATATTAATTGTTTTTCCATATACTAACGATGAATAATATATTATGTCTTAATCTATTGAGTTCTAATTACAAAGTTTATCTAACTTTAATTCTTCTTCACTTTTGTAGTTGTTTAGTCTAGAAGTTGAGATAAAATACTTAAATACTTTCGTATTTATTATCAATGATTATAGATTGATTTTTATCGCTATAAAGTACTTTATGTAATAAATATGTCAAAGCTACTCGATCTCATCCAAAAAAAAACAACAACACGATATTTGATATCAATATCAAAAGCGAATTCAAAAATTTATTCATTAAAATCGAGAATATTATTTGTGCAAATAGATATATTGTCGATAGGCAAATAAACTTCATGCATAGCAAGCATAAATCATTAAAAGAAAATTTGCAGATTTACTTTCTACTTTTATTTTTACATATATTTTATTCAAGCTTTTTAAAGTAAAATTCGACCGATAAAAGAATTCTGAACATGAATCTTCACTGACCATACCCAAGCAGACAAAAAATCATCACCTTTATAACGTTAAAACTCATATTTTTAACGCTTAAACGCATGAGTTTTAAATTCTAGAATAAACGCGCGTTTCTACATTATAAAGGACGTGATTTTACGTTCAAAACGCCGTTTATGGTGTTTTATTATTAAGCGTGAATGGCTTACAATCACGGTTTCCGATTGAGTGTTTAAACGCGTTTTTCCAATTTTTGGTCTGCTTGGGTATTTTCAATAGAAGTTTATTTATTACTTGTATTCATCAATTACGAACAATACTTGAGTAAACTATGCTTTAAAATGTTTCACTCTTTCGAGAACATACTGATTAGTTTAAAAATTACCAATAAAATCTGATGGAATTTGACATTTTTCCATTGCATGTTATTTAAATTATCATTATATTAATTGGACTAATAGAGTCTCAAGTATAATAATATTTTTTCAACGTCTTTTTACTCACGTAGACTGATCGTCTACATATGATCAATAAGGAAAAAATATTTTTCTTCGTTGTTCAACGGAAAACGATTCAATTACTTGAAGAAAATACGGTTTCTCTATTTATTGGTTCTAACACTTCTTTTTTTTTACTTTTTAAAAAAGCATTTTAAGATTGAATAGATATTAACGATTAAAAAAAACAAATGGCAACATCAAGCAAAACCAATACTAGACGTTCAGTTTCAAAAAAAAATGAATATCGTCAAGTACAAGTTCGTATGCGTGAAATTCTTCAACGAGCTAGTAAGTATTTATAATAAACTTCTACTATTGTATGAGTTATATACTTTTGTTTTTGATTATAGATGCATTGTACGAAAGATTACCTCATTCATCATATATAACAGATAAAGCTTTTCATGATATTGAACAAGATTATATGGCTATGTCTGATGAATTTCAAGAACAACTTAGTCAACTTACACAACATTATTATAATATTCAAGAGTACATTCATTTTTTTGTTTTTAGTTCATCATTAATTTCATTTTATAGATCAAAAAATAAATCAAATCGTATTCATAAACATTCATTTTCAACACCAAAGTAAACACTAATTTTTTTTCCTTTATTTCTCAAATATTTTACATAATCATACTAATTCATAGTTCATCAAGACAAACAACAAATACTGAAATATATCAAATGAATCCTATAGTCGACGATATTGAAAATGTACTTAATTTAATAGTACAACAATTTAAACAAGTAAATATATTATTTTAAATTTCTCTATTAATTGATTATTTAGTACCGTTTTAAACCTGCATATTCTTATACTGGAGTTAAAACAACTACACAATCAATGAACGATCAATATGATGCAATAAGTGGTATAATGATTCATCAACTATATGCAGTAGATTTAGATATACTTACCAATTGGGTTGTTGCATCATTTGAACGTCGAATATTTTTTTGTAATAGTGATGGTGATATACGTATTTTCTCATATTCACGTCGTTTTCATCGACAACCATTATTAACTGAACGATTTCATTTATCAACTATACGTCTTATTACATCATTTACTGTTACACAAGATTATTTAATTACATTTGAAGCCGATACTCAGTTAATTTCATTATATACACATCATGGCGCATTACTTAATCGTTCGAACTTTCCCTATGATCCAAATATAATTATTCGTTGTGATTATTTAACTAAAAATGAAATTTGGACATGTAGTCAATCAAAACGTCAATGTATTCAATTTCATATAGATCATTCAACGAAAGAAATACATCGTATTCAACAATTAAATTATAAATATCCAATATCAAATATTTTAATTGATCCTGTTGGTATATCAAGTGATGAGCAACATCGTATTGGTGTACATGATATTAATACGATCACAAATGATCGTTTATTAGTTTATTCTAATGATCAACATCAAATTATACCACTTAATTCAATCAAATATACTGATCGACGAGGATTATCTCGAATTGAACGTGTTTTATTAGTACCAAAACGACCGAATTTAATTGTTGTAGTTCGTGTACCACAATTAACAACAACAAATTTACATGAAATTGTAATTGTTGATATAGAAGTACAACCACCAAAAATACTTTATTGTTTAACTGAACCAAATGATATACAAAATATTGATTTAACATTAAATGGTGAATTAGTTTATACTGTTAAACTACCATTAAATAAACGAATAGCATCAAAAATATATATTTATAATTTATTTAATTGATTGAATAACTAAATTCTTTTTTTTTTGAATAAAATCTATTCAATATATAATGAGTATACATTCATTTGCTTTCAGCTTTACATATATATGACAATGTCAGTTCTGATTAGAAGCATTAAAATAGATATCAAAGTACATCCTATATTCATGTCTGATCGATCAAAATAAAGAAAACTATATACTAATTACCAATTAGAAATATCTATATAGTTTTAGCGTTAATACTTGAAATAGTTTGTTTAAGAACGGATTTTCCAAGATTGTACTTCAATAGTTTAAATCCGTTATAGACAAAAAAGAAAATCATTTTCTATGAATACAATCAATTTAGAGTGCCATTTAAAATTTTAATAATAAAACATAAGTAATTAATAAATTTTTGTTAATAATCAATAAGTATTTCCAGTATATTGACACATAATGAGAATAACCTTTCAGAGTATCCTGTTATGAACATATAATTCCCATTTTGATTCCAGAAATTTTGCATTTGTCTAGTCACGCGCGTATCAAGAGGATTCGATCTCACAATAGTATACAAAATATGACTATGTAATCAAATGACGAATGGCACAAGTCACAATTTTTTTTTTCGCAAACAACATATATTTAAAAAGAGATTGATCGATCATAAAATACGATATCTATTGTTTTCAACGTTACAGTTATAACTAAATTCAGTAATACTTGATTAGACTATTAAATATATCATCAAGAATATATTAAAAAAAGTATTGATACATGATTAACATTTGACTTTTCGAAAAGAGTAAAAAACACTTTGTTTGATTAATTCTACTTTTTTCGCACTTGTTAACATGCAAAAATAATCTCTACTAGATAAAAGAACATTTATCACCCAGTTTTTATTTCTCTATCAATATTAATAGCATAGTTCGAATGGTAGGTATATATGTATTGTTATTTAGAGCTTATAAAATATCTATATCCTACATAAAAGTATTATTCCATATAAATATAACCTTTTTGTATAATAATCTGTAGCTTGATTTTTCTGAAACTAAATGTCAGATCCCAACAAATGAAAGAAAAGATTAGAAATTAATCTACTTATGCTGTACTATAGAATATATATAGATATATATTCGATAATACAGTTCTAATGTTATAAATAAAATAATTTTTTTTCGAGAATAAAATATAGTTCATTAAATCATAAGAACTAATTCAACTTTACATTTATTTATAAGATGAATTAGTTAAATAAACATATGACTTTTCATGATATTCAGTTATTCTTCTCTAAGGACATTTAATCATCTAATATATAGCTGATACACGCATTTGTTTTACACGATATAATTATACTTTTTTTCTCTCGCGTGTATTATCAAGCCTTGTCATGAACAAATTATTAATAGACATCACGCGATGTTATTTTGATTAATTTGAATATTACAATGCAATCATATTGTTTGTTTTTCAATAAATATTTATTTCATTTCCCGTTTTATTCAAACAATATGATACAATCGTATGAAAATAAAATTTATTTGAATTAAGACAAAAGATATATAAAAATTGAACATTTCATGTTATCTTTGAAATAATTAAATAGTTCTTTTTTTTTTATGTTGTTGTTGTTGTAAGGGTGTGGGTGAATTTTATTATCATTCATCTGTTAAGCTGTTGATGAAGTTGTAGAAGGCACTTGCGCTTTTTTTGTCGCCTACATCATACTCTTCATATGACAAGCGGTTTTTTTTTCTTTAATAAGTCATGACTTTGGTTAAAATTTTCTACTAAAAAATAATGTAAAAACTTTAATATAAGACATAACAATCTTATTAAATATAAGACTGAATTTTGAGTCTATTTATTCCAAATTCAATTAAAAATAATTGAAATTATTCTTAAAAAATATATTCAAAAAGAACACTATTCTTCCTTGTTATATATTTGTTCTTATCAAAATATAGATGACAACATTCCGAGTAGATCCGCCTCGCCTGTCAATTAGGTTTCTCCGGTTCTACAATGCAATTAATACTTAGCTTTCATCTCAATTCGGTCATCCATCTATATCTTTTCTCGTTTGACGTTCATGACTAAAAAGAATCGAATGCAGACTGTGTGT
>CAJNOI010000953.1:0-21867 GCA_905250115.1 Adineta steineri | reverse complement strand
TTTTTTTTTCTCAAGCCACACATACTGCCCTCTCTACGACAGCGTAAGGAAGAAAAAGAAGGCAGCCACAACAGTAATAAAGATTTTATTTGGCGGCCTGTCTTTTTCCTTCATCTGAGTCACTCAAAACGTCGAAAGCCTATTTGTCTACGTATTCTCATACTCTTTTTTTTCTAACTTCATTTTTAACATTTTTTTTTAAAGTGAAGGAGAATGAGTAGTTTATTATGAATATAGAAGGTAAACATATACTTTCAATTTTCCTCATTTTCCTTCATACATCTGTTGCATTTACCAACTCAAGTAGCATGAATGAATAAAGGCAAAGAAAAAATATCAAATAAACGACGCTCATTATTTGACTTGTCATAGTTAAATTTGCATATTAAAAAGGAATATATAGGTTAATATGTCTGCATTCTTTTCTTTTTGATTATTTTAGAATAGTGAGAATAATAATTCGCGAACAACACAGCAATCGACAACATCAAATCAAATGGCTGCTAATTTACAGCATCAAACGTCATTAAAAACTCCTGAAATTGATGAAGGTCTTTATTCTAGACAACTGTATGTTAATATTATTTTTTTTCTTCGAATTTAAAAAAATAAATACTTATCATTTTCTTTTTCTAGTTATGTTATGGGTAAAGAAGCTATGCATCAATTGGCTAGTGCTCATGTTCTTATATCAGGCATGCGTGGTCTTGGTGTTGAAATAGCTAAAAATATTATTCTTGGTGGTGTTAAATCTGTCATTATTCATGATTGTGGTAAAGTTGATTATGCAGATCTTTCATCCCAAGTAAGAAAAGATAAAATAATAATAATATATGTATAATTGTATATAATGTATATTTAGTATTATTTTTCGGAAGCCGATATTGGTCAAAATCGTGCTGAAGTTGCCAATAAAAAGTTATCGGAATTAAATAGTTATGTTAACGTATCATTTTCTTCTGCAGTTATTGATGAAACATTTCTCCAAGAAAATAAAGTCAATGTAAATTTTAGAAAATATTTAAAAGAATTGTTTTTTTCTAACAAGAAAATCTTCTAGGTTTTTGTTCTTACTGATGCTAAATTAAAAGATGAAGTAACAATAGGTAATCATTGTCATAGTCATGGAATAAAATATATTGTTGCCAATACAAAAGGTTTATTTGGGTAAGAAAAATTCAATTCAATTTACGATATATAATTATTATTTACAAATAGACAAATCTTTTGTGATTTTGGTCAAAATTTTGAAGTAATTGATACAAATGGAGAAAATCCTTTAACACAAATAGTTACTGAAATAAGTCATGTATGTATGAAATAAAATTATTCTTTATCTCCTATCTTTTAATCTTTGAAGTATATTATAATAGTATTATAGATTTACGAAATTGTTATGTTGTTTGCTCAGAGTACTTATAAATAAGGATGTATTGAAAAGCTTTGAATTATTTCTTGTTATATGAAAACAAATCTTTTAAGTCATCGAACTATTGTAATTACCAATCATTTCTGTAAATGTTGACTTAACGTGAAAGGATTCTATTACAATATGTCAATAGAAAAATGAAATGCTAGTATTCAGTTAGATATTGAGACAGGCACATTTGTGGTCATGCATACATTCCAATAATTTCTTTTCTTATTAAATGCTTAAAATCATATTTGACAAATACGATAATATTCATCTTGTTCGACCATCCCACTAACATAACCCATCTATTAAAATAGTCGGACATATAATTAAATTGGTGATAGTAAATACCATCTCTACGTGCTAAAGAAAACGGCAATATAACATATTCAAATATCTATGATTTAATTATTTAGGATGAAGCAGGTGTCGTTTTTATGTCAACAGATACACGACATGGTTTTGAAGATGGTTCATATGTTACATTTCATGGTGTTAAAGGCATGACTGAAGTCAATGAAAAAGAATTTAAAATCGCTGTACCAAGTCCATTTACATTTACAATTGGAGATACAAGAAATTTTGGTGCTTATCAAGGTGGTGGAACAGTAACTGAAGTTAAAAAACCCGAAACTGTGCAGTTTGTAAGACTATACTTTTAATATAAAATTTCAATAATTAAGATTATTTTTTATGTGTATAGAAATCATTTTCTGAATCTTTAAAAGATCCTGAAATGTTAATTTGTGATTTTGCAAAAATGTCCATGCCTGCTAATCTTCATTTAGCATTTCAAGTTTTAGCTCAATTCGAAGAACAATATAATGCAGTACCGAAACCATGGGATGATTCTGATGCTGAGAAATTTTATGAATTAGTTGAAAAATTAAATAAAGATAATCGAGAACAACCATTAACAGACGAATTAAATAAACATTGGATTAAATTATTTGCTAAAACATGTACTGGTGATTTATGTCCAATGCAAGCTGTTCTTGGTGGTATTGCTGCTCAAGAAGCAATGAAAGCAGTAACTGGAAAATTTATGCCAATTAGACAATTTTTTTATTTTGATGCAATTGAATGTTTACCTGAAAATGTTTTTCAATCATCGAATGAATCAATTCCAGTACCAAAATTACCAACAAAAAAAAGTCGATACTATTCTCAAGAAATTGTTTTTGGTGAAGATTTTCAGGAAAATTTGGGCAAAGCAATTTATTTCGTGGTTGGTTCCGGTGCAATTGGTTGTGAAATGTTAAAAAATTTTGCTATGATGGGTATTGGTTGTGGAAATGGCGGTCATATCTATGTAACAGATATGGATTCAATTGAAAAATCCAATTTAAATCGACAATTTCTTTTTCGTTCATGGGATATTGGAGTAAGTACTTCTTTTTTTCTTATTTGTAAATGATAATTTAATAAATGTAAATTTTTTGTTATAATAGAAAATGAAATCTAAAGTAGCAAGTGAAGCTGTTAAAGTAATGAATCCTAATATGCATATACGTGCATATGTTGATGGAGTTTTACCTGAAACTGAACATATTTATGATGATCATTTTTTTGAAAGATTAGATGGTGTTGTTAATGCACTTGATAATGTTAAAGCTCGTAAGTATCGTGTTTTTTTAAATAGAGTTAATGAAGAATAAACGGATAATCATTTAGCTTTTAAAGAACATTTAAAATTGAGAAATTGTTATTATCGTCTTCTTTCTATATTTTAAGGTCAATATGTTGATCGTCGCTGTGTCTACTATCAAAAACCATTAGTCGATAGTGGTACATTAGGTACTAAAGCAAGTGTTCAAGTTGTTGTTCCATTTCTAACTGAATCCTATTCATCAACTAATGATCCACCTGATCCATCAGTACCTATGTGTACTTTACGTAATTTTCCCAATTTAATTGAACATACAATTGAATGGGCACGCGATAATTTTGCTGGTCATTTTACAATTCCTGCCCAACAAGCTGAAGAATTTATACGTCAACCAAAAGAATTTGCCGAACGAACAGCTAAAAATCATTCAGAATATGATAAAAATGAAACAATCGATAATGTTAAACGTATTCTTGGTGCAGATCGTCCAAAGAATTTTTCTGATTGCATCAAATGGTCACGTACTCTTTTCGAACAACAATTTTTTAATACAATCGCCCAATTACTTTATAATTTTCCACGTGATCATGTTACAAGTAAAGGTGAACGTTTCTGGAGTGGAAATAAACGTTGTCCACATGTATTAAAATTCGATGTTAAAAATACAACTCATCTAGATTTTATTGTTGCTGCATCGAATTTACTTGCACACATGTATCAAATTCCTCAATCACGTGATCGTCAAGCAATTTCTGAAGAAGTTGCAAAGATTTATATACCTGAATTTCAACCTAAAGCAGGTGTAACCATTCATGAAAATGATGAACAATTACGAGCTGATAATGAAAGACAAACGCATATGCGTAAAAATGGTCAAGGTGTAACTGAATCAGAAGCTGAACAACTTCTTGGACGTTTACCTAAACAAAATGATATCGCTGGTATTAAAGTTCAACCACATGAATTTGAAAAAGATGATGATTCAAATTTTCATATGGATTATATTGCAGCAACAGCTAATTTACGAGCTGAAAATTATGAAATTCAAACAGCTGATCGAAGTAAAATAAAACGAATTGCAGGAAATATTATTCCAGCTATTGCAACAACTACAGCTATGGTTACAGGACTTGTTTGTCTTGAAGTTTATAAATTTATTCAAAAACATAAAAATATTGAATCGTATCGAAATGCATTTGTTAATTTGGCTTTACCATTTTTTGGATTTTCTGAACCCGTACCACCAAAACGTCAAAAAGTAACTATTTTGTCTTTTTGAAATTATTTAATTGACTGTTTTTTTCTTTTAATTATAGTATCTTGACAAAGATTTTACTTTATGGGATCGATTTGAAGTGAAAGGTGACATGACATTAGAAGAGCTTATTGAACATTTTAAGGTAAACAGAAAAAAAGAAAATAATTTTTTTTCTTATTCTTTTTTATATAGCATGAACATAAGTTAGCACCAAATATGATTTCAGCTGGTATGTCCGTTATTTATAGTCCACATTTTATGCGTCAAACAAGTAAAGTACAAGATATGAAACGAAAGTATGTATTTATTTTTATAAAAACAAAAGACAAACGAATAAAATCAATTTATTTTTATTTAATAGAATTTCTGAATTATTCGAAACGGTGACGAAAACAAAGATTCCAGCTCATGTTCGTTCTCTTACACTAGATATGTTATGTGAAGATCTTGAAGGAAATGATGTTGAAGATGTTCCTTATATCAAGTATACATTTAGATGAGCACATTTAAACACGTTTTTAACAATAAGGACATAGATAAACTTCTATTCTTGATTAATCCTTTTTTCAAACATGTGTTATTCCTCTATTTCTCTCTTATTTGTCTACTGTGTCTTTGTGTGCGTGTGTGCTCATCTTTCTTTGTTCTGTTTTATTATTATTCCAGAGTGCTCTAAGTGAAAAATAAAGAGAACCAAAACTATTACTTATGATTACATTCTATTATCTATAAAAAACGAGAATGTGCAACTGGACATAATATTCTACAAAATTAATGAGAAAAGTTGAGAACAATTCAATCTCTTATGGATTTATTTTCCGAATATAAAATCTTCAATATACAGTATATTTTCTTTCTTCAAAACGATTTTTTTCCACATATTCGATATGCATCATTATTTCTATTAAGTGTAATAATTTTGACTTTCATCACTTAAGAAAACCTTCTCATTATGAAATAATTTGATTCTTATCTGTTGAAACCGGAACACAATTAGCAGTGAAAATTTATTTTGTTAATCAATTTCATACCTGTATTTAATCAATTAAAATTCTATATACATCAAATGATAGATGACACTAATCTACAGGCATTGGCATAACTAAAAATATAATATTTTAAATATTTTCAATGTCAATCATGTTGTTGCAATTCAGTTTGTACATATAATTATAATTATATTGCTATCGTATAGCATTCCAAATAGTTCACGAATAAATATTATCCACCCTCTGTAAAAATAACTGATTTTGATATGAAAAATCAGTTTGGATAGGATAGCTTTTTCTACATGAGGTAAACTTTACTTCTTTAACTAGTGTATTTGGCTCATTCGTAAAAACTTGAATTACTTTATTGAAATCATTTTATGGTCCAAATATTGTTTTCTTTAGTTGAATTTTTTAAAGTTTTTACAACATAGCAACATTCCGTGGTAAAAAATAACAACGAAATTTTTTTATACTGTCTTATCTTGAAATTCGAATAGACGAAGCAAAATAAATATATATATATAATAATTATAGTGTAATATTTTTCGACCTAGATAAATTGTTCTCTTTCTTTTTAAACCGTCTGTGTAAGACATCTTTCGACATTTTATATTATTCTCGTTTTTATTGCACGATCGCAATATATCAACGTGAGGAGAAGAAAAATATTATCCTACTTATTTTCTTTTAGAGTATTGAATGTGTACACAATTTTCTCTTTTCTCTTATCAATCTGTCAATCTATTATCGTTATTACGCTTATCCATTTTCTACAACGTTTAAGGTTAATGTACGATATTATTATTTTTCAACAATAATCACAAGTGTGTCATAATCTTTATTATGCCTTTAAATCTTCGACATATATTTGATCAAATACCAGTATTGTCACTTCGATATTATGCATTAATTAGTACTTCATTATTATTTGGTAATATTTTTTATTTTCATCATTTGATTCAATCAAATAACAACAATTCGTCGATTATTAATAATTTCACACTGATAAATAATCAAACAATATTTTATTTTAATGCGAAACCATTTTCATTAAGTTATATTCAAACATTATTATCAATAATTATATCACAAACACTTTCACTTCTGGTAATATAGAAAAAATATTTAATTAATTTTATTTTTATTGGATTATTTAGATACTTGTTAATGCTATCTATTGTCTGATAGCTTTATTTAGTAAACAATTACAAGTATTTATTTTTGGTGAATTACGTTTTGTAGAATTACAACGTATTAAAGATAAATTTTGGAATTATGCATTTTATAAATTTTGTTTTCTTTTTGGTGTACTTGGATTAGAAAATTTAAATGAACTTATTCTTTGGATATCATGGTTTTATATTTTAGCTGTTGCTCTACTTTTTTGTCAATTAACAAAAGATCGATTTGAATTGGTAAGTTTCAAATTCTACTAATGAAATATTTTCTTGCTACATATATCATAATGAGCATGTAAGAAGCAAAGATAATCGAAATTTTTTGTATATTAGCTTCGAATAGTATTTTGGTTTTATATGCAAAATAATTAAACTTTGAAAATATAAATCATTTACTAAAATGAATGTGGAAACTTCGGATTTTATCCGAGAGTTATGTGTACTGCAAAAAGTGTATATAGAAATCATAGCGAAATATCTGTATTTTTGTAATAACTCGGGAATGACTCGACCGAGATCTTGATGAGACAGTTCTGTGCACAGAATTTCAGCTCAACCGGACTATTCTTTCAAACGTTATCGTGCATACGGCCGGACGGCCACACCCACCGATTCTAGTAGTGTACTCACTTTTTGAGTACACAAAAAGCTTCTGCCTATAAAATATTGATTTTTGACAGAGCTGAACAAGTGCAAACTTTCTCGAGTTCGAGTGCGAGTACTAATAAGAGTACCGAACTCTGAATACTGATATGAGTACAGACCTGCGAGTTCGAGCACGAGTACTTTGCTCAGCTCTGATTGTTGAATTGATATTAAATTCTAAACTATAAGGACAAATTTTGCACATATGAATTTATCTGAATTTCACTCACTCTTAGAGACAAGAAATTAACCAATGAAGAAGATGATATAGTTCATTAATTTCTTTCTTGTTTATTTCATAGTTATCAATTTCAATATCGATTCCTCATCAATCATTCAAAAAAATATTTGGTTTACTTCTTTCATTGCTTTGCTTATGTTTTGGTTTATTTCTAATTTGTTTTTGTATTGGATTCAAATATGGTGGTTTATCAATATTTTTCTTTATGTTTGCTGAAACAATTTTATTAACACTTGATACATGTTATCTCTTATTTAAATTTATATTTAATCAACAACAACAGTCAAATGAATATCGTTCACATATTCTCTATTATGTCGAATTCTTATTTGATATGTTAACATTAACAATTGATATTTTCCATCATTTACAAATGTTATTCTATCATCAAACATTTATGTCAATGTCATCATTGATATTTTTTATGCAATTAAAACCATTATTTAATGAATTAACGCAACGTTTAAAACGACATAAATCATATCGTCTTGCAATGATACTCATGCAAAAAAAATATCCATTATTAACTAAATATGATCTTGAAGAAAAATTTCGTTTACAAAATCATACATCAACATTAGACGAAGTATGTTCAATTTGTTGGGAAAAATTTGAAAAAGCTCGATGTTTACCATGTAAAAATATTAATAAAATTTAATAGAAATAAAGATTTTTCAATCTTTTTATTTATTTAGGTGGACATTTATTTCATGAAAATTGTCTTCGAAGTTGGCTTGAACAAGATACAACATGTCCAATTTGTCGAGTATCATTACATGATGATACAATTCATTCAGCACAAAATTCACGTCTTTGGCCATCATTAAATTTTCCACGTCAAGTAATTAATAATGAACAACGTGGTGGACGCAATCATTTATTTCGTTTTGATGGTAATCGTTATTCATCATGGTTACCTAGTTTTTCAATTGTAATCAATCATAATTTTCCATTTCGTCTTACACGTGCTCGTCTTACTGGTGTACAATTAACAAGTATGGCTCAAAGTGTTCAACAAATTTTTCCACAAATTCCATTTGAAGTTATTCTTGCAAATTTACAACAAACACAATCAATTGATACAACAATTGAACATATTATTGAACAACGTATTCAATTTGAATCACCACCACCAGAAGAAGAAGAAGAAGAAGGAATTGTAGGATCAGAAGAATCATCTTATACATCATCATCGGAAATTGATGAATCAAATGAAAGAAATACATTGTTAGTTTTGATTGATTGATTGATCTATTTTATTTAATTATTTGAATTTTTAGAATTAATCCAACAGAACCAGTAGTCGATGATAATGAAAATTTTACATGGCCATTAGATCCTAATATACCATTTGATAATCGAAAACAATTATTGATCTCATATATGCGACGGTAAGATTAGATATTTTAATAAAATCTTTTTTTCTACTGTGATTTTGTCTTTGTAGACGATATCTCGAACGTGAACATCGCCTTCAATTGTCATCGCAGAAGTCAGATCAATAAATTTGAAATTGTTTTGTTTTTGTTAATATATGTACTAATAGATAATGTTTTACTAACTAACATGTGTGCGAACTAATAAATCGATATTTTTTATAATATTAACTATTTCTTATGTTTATGTATATACCGAAAAAAAAACATTCCGTATTTGTTGCTATTACTTTTATTTATTTGTAATAAATATGAAATAAAAATTATGATAATTCGAAATATTGTAGTATCGATTTATGCAGTATTATATGAACAAAAATGTTAAAAACAGATATATTCAGAAGAAATTAATTTTGAGATTTACTTATGTTCTTATATCATGTTCTATTACAAGATAATCTGAAAGAATCCATTCAAGAATAGTACTGAAATAGGTGTTATTTCACTAGCAGTTTGAAAAAAGATATACGACGATCTATGGCAATCTTGTGGATGTGGGTGAAGATGGCTTTGTTCTCATTTTCACATTCACATCTTCAAGATGGTTTTTATTTTCAGAATATAATACTATATTATTTTATTATAGAATGAAGTTTGAAAACAAGATCCTATTACTGCATTTACTTCATTAGCCGGACATCATCGTTAAGCTTGTGAAATAACTTGAAAACACATGCAATAAAATTAAAGAAATTCATGGTGAAACTGATAATCTTTTGATATATTCTATTAAAATATAACAAACTAAGACTTTTTTATACATATGAAATTCTTTTTTATTTATTTGAGCATTCACTAAGTCACTTTGTTACAGAAGAGCGAGCTGAAAATATTCGAGTAACATTTTGTTTTTATTTATCTATTTTTAGAAATTTTATGTTGATTATTCAAATCCATTATTAGATAGACCAATAAAAAAATTCTTGAACTCAAACAAATCAATATTCGTCGACTTGTTCTTGAACAACACGAACATAGTATTAATGACATTTTTAGTATTTGAAAATAACGAATGCCTCTTTTTCTTGGAAGTGTGGATGACAATGGGTGTGTGAAAACAAAGGATGAGTACATTTATCGCCTAACCAATAAAAAAGTATATGCTCTATGATGATGCTATATGAACATATCAATGTAAACAAATCGTGATTACCTTTCGTGATGCACGAACGAAAAAGTACACTCGGTGACGACGTTATGCATAGGCTCACATATGAGAACAAAAGATAATTACCTCTGTTTCTCTGAATAAAAGCCTAAGCCTGTTTTTCTTACTGTTATAAATAGACCAGTTTGCGTCACGTTTTCTGTGTATCAAAAAAAAAACTTATTTTTACTAAATGCCTTCTCGCTTAACGCTCGATGTATATATAGTCGAAGCATAATTGTACAATTACACCATTTACTTTTACTTACATACAAAACAAAAGCATTCAAAATATAATAGAATGATTAAACGCATAATTTCCATATTATTTACCATCTTAATGATCAATTGTCTGCTTGAAATAATGGTAACTGGAATGCATCTGTCTCGTACAAAGAATTGTGCTGGTAATAATACACTTTGTATTCTTGATGTCGATGGTGTTGATGCCGAAGGTGTTCGTGTTAATAGTGTTACTGGTGATGTTGATAGTGGTCTTTCTTGTTGTCATCCTTATCGTTGTAATGCTATTGGTGGTAATGCTGATGACCCTGTTGCTAAGACTCTTGCTGCTGCTCGTACTGATGCTGATGATGCTAAAATTGATATTCCTGATGGTGCTCCTCTTGGTCTTTGTGGTCAGAATGAGTATGTTGCATACATATAATGTATTGAAAATTATACTAATATAATGTACTATTTTCTTTTTAGGAAATTGGATATGCAAAAAAATTCGCCTAGCAACAGTGCCAGCAACTGTGATTAATAATACATTTTTTCATTTTTTATTTTTTATTAGTATAATAAAATAAATTTTTTCAATATATGACTGTAATAATCTATCAATTATTTAATATACTCAAAATAATATATTTATTTTATCGTAATCTTAAAAAAATGAAATTGTGAAGGTTTGTATAATACGTCAAGTACGATATAACAGAATGCAACTAATATAATCAATTTCGATCTTGTTTTTTGCACTTTCATCAAGTATATATTTGTATTTATTTCAAATCAAAAAAGAGAATGAATCTTGCTCACACTTTAGGTGTAATTATATTTCACGAAAAAGTTTTTTCCTTTGTTTAAGTTTTGATTAAGTGCCTATACCAGGCATGATCTAAAACGAACCATAGGCAGAATTCATTGAATAAAATGTTAGCTCAATAATAAAATCACTTTTTCATTCTTCAGAATTCAGAGTATTCTATCCTGCAACACTCGATTTACTCGGATTTTATTTAATCATTTGCAAAAATGAGTATATATATTATTAAAAGTCTGTCATACATTTTCCAATTATGAACATTGTTTTGTCTTTATCAGAATGTAATTTGTGTCAACTAGAAAATGCATTAATTCATACTAATGATTATAGACATATTTCTTATTTAAAATCTATTTGATTCAAAAGAACGATGAAAATTTATTTATATTTTATCTAAGTAGCTGAAGCACATGGGCAGAATATAGCGTTAGTTGAAAGCTATATGATCAAAACAATCCAGATATCTTAATATCTCTATATTGTGAAAATTTATATATACTACTCCAAGTTTTACATTCTTCCAAAAAATGTTGATTAATTTTCATTATTCGAAAATGCATTCATAATTATGGTTGGCGATACCGTGAATACATTTCTTGAATATTGCTACAAAAAGACTAGCGTAAATAAAATACTACAATTAATTAAGACTTTTTATTTAATAAAATACAATAATTAATTCTTTAAATCGATGTCAGGTTTTAAATGAATTTAAGATTATTGAAAAAATTGTTTTCAGTATGTTGTTATAAAAACAATATTTGATTTTCTCGATTGGCGATGTGCTATACACTCGAATAATCTATACACAATCGAATTAATCGAAAATGTGTCACATCTATTGCTTATTCTTTTCGTTCTCTCATACTTCGCACGTTTTTCATCCTATAGTTTTTATAATATTACACAATTTATTTACAAACAGCAATAATCAAAAAAAATAATTTAATACTTTCATTAGTGTATATGTAATAAAAATCTTGAGGATGTGGGTGTGGATACTGTATTCAACTAGCACCCAAACCCACACCCATATCTAAATCGCACACTCACACTTACATTTCATATCCACACCCACAGCCACACCCTACCCATACTTTACTTTGTAACACTTAGCAAATCAACCATCAAGACCGTCGTTAAATTTATTTCATTAATAAACTATGTCTATTTCAATATCTAGAGAGACTATAATAATATGAAGTAAAGTTTTTGATCAATTGAGTATCCAATCATCATCGGGATATTTTTTGGTAATCATGTGGTCCATCTAGTTCCGAAATTGAAGGTCCAACGAAGATATACAGAAGAGTAAAGATGAGCATGACTGCCAGTATTATAGTACCAATACACCAATACAGTTTACCTATTTTATAGAAAGTGATAATAAATAATTATGTAAAAATATTCAAAAAAGAATTTGATCTTATACCACTCTCCGCCATGCTTTATTATAGATTACCTGCATAAAGTGTCTAACGTCTTTATTCTAAATATCGTGCACGCAAGGCGATGCAATTTCAAAGTCCCATTCAATATTCAAGTAAATGTACTCTGTATCATATCTTATTATCTACAGTCATAGACTTTAATACATTTCTTCGTTAGCAAATGAAATCTAGAGCTTGGATAGCTGTACAGAAATAATATAAGAAGCCAACAGTCGCCGTTTCAACTATCTCCTCCGACTAAAGCGAGGAAAGAAGGTTTCCAGTTGATATCTAGGTGTTTGTTTAGTGTACTTAATCTCGAAGTAATCATGCACAAAGCAAGAAGAAATTTTTAAAGTTGTATGCACACTATCGCTTGGTAGCGAACAAATCACTAAAAACTAAATAAAATAACAAGACTTGACAATGAGTCTAAGTTTTCCTCAATCCGCTCCGAGTTTTATTCTCCACCAATGAAGTTTTTCTGTGCAAACTTATTATTTTAGGCATAACATCATATTGTTCTCAGAAAATTGTTGATTATATTTTCCACGAGAAGAAATTGCCTCGCTTTATCGTCACATGCTCAAGAAATTATAGAAAACTAACACTTACTTTGTTTTTTCGACTCAAGCTTAGATGTGACATCGTTCAGGCTAAATCGCTGTTGGCTCAATTGCTTTTTCAGCTCTTGAATTTCCGTTTCGTTCATACTTATTTGAAGTGTTTTCTGCGCCGATTCTCTCTGCAACTGGTCCACTTTGAAATTTTGTTTATCGACCAGCTGTTTCAGTCGTCCGATCGAATCGTCGTTTGCATCTATTTGTCTGCAATACTTCTCTGACTGCTCTTGTAATTGGTTTATCTTTCTCTCGCGTATCTGTATCTCGTTCTTTTGTTGTTCCATCTGCTTCTTTAGTTGCTGAATTTCACTATTAGAACTGCTTGCCTGAGCTTCGCAATGTTTGAGTTGTGCTTGCAATTGTGTATTCTTAACTCCATCCAGTTTTATTTGATCTTTTCTTTGCTCCAATTGCTCTCTCATATGAGTAATTTCGGTGTTTTTGGCCTCAATCTGTATCTGTTGCTGATTTGCTTGTTCGTTTGATTGATCTATTTTCTTCTCACCTGCCTTAATTTCGGTCGTACTTTGTTCCAGTTTTTCTCTGAAGCATTGAATCTCACCATCCTTCCCATGTATTTGAGCTTCTAGTTGTTTTAATTGTTCTCTCATATGTCGATTCTTTACTTCATTTGCGTTTTTTTGAGCTTTTTGCTGTTTCATATTCCCTTTTATTTGTCGAATAACACCTTCGCTAAGATTAATTCGAACTTCTTGTTGTTTGAATTGATCTTTTAGCTGGCTGATCGCTTTCCCACCTGCATCAACTTCATTTTTTCGCTGCTCCAATTGTTCTGTAAGTTGATGAGTCTCAAATTCACTCCCATCGATTCTTATTCTTTGCTGTTTGATTTGCTCTTTCAATCGCTCAGTTATATTATGAAGTCTTTGAACCTTCGATTGATCAGTAGTGAATGTGCACGTGACTAGATGACTGTTAAGTTGATCTGATGATCCAGTCCAAGGACAATTGACATCTACTGATGGACAGGTTACATCGACCTAAAACATTCATGCGTGTACATTTTTCAAGATTTTCATCTTTGACAAGTTTAACAAATTGTACTCCGAGATTTTTTTCATAGTTACCTTCTGATCACGAGCACACTGGTTTTCGACATATATGAGTAAGTTCCAATCCAGTTGTTCACTGTTTTCTTTACATATTCTGATTTCCGAAGATTCTGTGAGTTGCTTGAACTTTTCTTTAAGTTTATTGATGTGATCTTTAAGTTGAGCAAGGTCATCTTCCACGTAATTATTCATGTCTTGCATCTCACGAAGCTGTTTAGTAACGCCGTAGAGACCATTATCTACATCCTGTGTTTTGTCATCCAAAATTTTAGCAGTTTGCCCACGTGTTTTTTCAGCCGTATACTGTATTTTATCAAGAGCATCAGTTTTCCATTGATCAATGTGAATGTAAAGAGCAGCTCGAAAGTCTGCAAGACTCTTTCTATCACTCACTACTTCTTGAAGACAATTTCGAGCTTCTATAACTTTCTCAAATTCTCCAGATAGCCATTGTCGATGATGTGCAAAATCCTTCGTACAGAAGAATGCTTTGCATCCTGCACAGTTGCATATTCCAGCTTCTTTGTGACACACAGAACACAGAATTTTTTGTTTCGGCATCTACTAACAAAGAAAGACATGCTTTAATAAGACTTTAAATAAGTATCCTCGAGAATTATGAACATTCAGTACACAAGAAATACCAACAATGATGCTAAAATTCTCCAAAGCAAACAATCAAATATAACAACACATTAAAGATAACGGAGAAAATATTACTACATGAGGCTTTATTATCAAATCGATATATATGATTCTCTTGATCCATTCTTCTCAATGAAAACTCTATGAAATAATAAGTCCGAATCTCTGGATATCTTATATCGAAGTCTTTATTGATGGACATTTAAGTGCAGCCAACAGTACGTTGTTCTGACTTCAGCTTAGTACAAATAAATTAGAGAGCGCACTCATATGGAGAGGAAAATATTACAAAAGAAAAGCAATAGTCATTAAAAAAACGACTGAAGTAGATGAAACTAAAGTGAAAGTGCCGATAATAATCTATTCACTAATGTGCATTCTATCCAAAAAGAGTCGTCCCTGAAGTCTGCTTAAAACAAGCAAACCGTTATTTTTATACAAGATGTGCAAAAACAATTGCATCGATGCCTGTTTTTTACTCATTTTTTACTTTAATGTCGATGACTTGCAATAAACTTCAAGTATTCTAGTTTTTATTTGCGAGATATTTTCGTTCTCTAAAATACAGCCACATATGCAAGCCGTTGCTTTTTCTTTCTATACAAAAAATACCTTAACGCTTTGTCTGCGTGAGAATTCAGACGAGAGAGAGAATAAATGCAACTGTCGGATGTCATTTGAGTCTGTATTTTGCCTCTTAATAAAACATCACAACAGCAAGGAAATCATAAATAGGGGTGTTACTTTATTTTAAAAGATAAGATTAAAATAAAGAATAAAAAACATTTTTCTCTTAAAATTCTAAAATTTTATCTTGTCCAGAGTTTGGATGTGAATCGGTTAGAGACAAGCACAACACCCTCATAGTTACACCTTTCATTAGAAGATTTAAAGTCGACTGAAAACAATCCATCACAACATAACTTGAAATACAAGACAAATAGATGAATTCTCGTCACTGAGATGTAAATATATACTATGTATTTGACTATTTTCGACATCACAGATCAGTTTTCAGGTTTCTTCTAATCCAGAAAATTTCAGTCATTACCAAACAAGCCACCATCTTCCATGTCTTAACAGTACAATTATTTCATCCAAAGATGCATCATTTCGATCATTTACAATAACTATAAACAGTTCATTTAATTTTTTTGTCAAATTTGATTTATTATAAATAAAAAAAATAATCGAACTATTCTTAATAATTACTGAATTCTTTTCGTATCTAATCTTTTAAATAATGTTTGTCTAATTATTTATAAAAAAAAATTAAAATGGACAAAAAAAAATCACCGAAAATTAGAAAAGAGAAACAAAGATTTTATCAGTTAAATAAAAACTATGAATAATAAGTAAGAACATTTTTTTGATTACCACGTAAAAATAAGATCGGCGGTAAGTTATAACTAATTGCATCTAAATAAGCAAGATAAAGAGCAGCTGATATTGATTGTTTACGTGGAATTGGTAATGTACTAAAAAGAATCAAATAAGACTTCATTTTTTTGTTCAATACATTCAAATACACTTACACGACAACTAATGTTGATTTGGAACTATATTCTAATAGGTATTCATGTAATTTTAAACCACGTTTAATTTTATCTTTATTTGCTTCATATTCATGATCACTTATAGGAAATGCTTCATTATTTTGATTCCATGTTTGTAAAATTTGTTGAAATTTTTCTGTTTCCTTGTCATTTGGTGGTTTATTAAGGCCATGAAGTACATGTAAATCAGCATAGTTGATTCGAAATTTTGCTAATAATGATGCCATTGATATATGTTGTCGTTCTGCATCATCCTTGTCACCTGATACACATGAAAATATACGAAATTGACAATTACGCCAACGTTTTCGTCGTCGTAATAAATAAGGTAATAATAATGTTAAACCACCATCATCAAATAACCACCAAACATCAATTATAGTCGATGCAGAATGTTTTGGATGAAATACATTCATTGTTAATAAGGCACCTTTATTTATTATCGTATTTTTTAACATTAAAACATCTTGTTGACGTGGTGTTGTTGATCTTGCACCACTACGTAATGGACTTGATGAAATAAATTCTTCATTTTTTTCTTCATCTTCACTATCTTCTTCATCATCATATTGATCTTCCGGTATATCTATAAAGAAAATGCATTTTTGAAATAAATGAAAATGAAAATTCATATTACCAGGTCCAAAAAAATCACTAAAATCAAGTCCACTTTGAAGACGTAAAAGTCCAACACCATATTTAAGATCAAGTGCATCATGAATTATATTAAAATAATCATTAGTTGCTTCGGCTTTTATTAACCAATCATTTTTAAAACCAAGAAAAACAACATTTGGACGCATTTTGCCAACACCTACACACTAAGAACAAAGAATGAATTATTAAAACCATTTAATATCGAGATGAGACACTTTTAATCTCTTGAGATTTGTAAAATTATTAAACGAAATGCAATTTAATCATGTTAATATCAATAATCTAACATACAAAACTGAATATTACATACTTGTAATAATGCCATTGTACCTTGTCGTACAGTCGGTGCAACAATAGATTGATAGAAAGCTTTTGAATTGCGCTTTTTTAACCATGCTTCACCATGTTCTTTTTGATCATTCAATCTAATATTTATCGATGGATCATCCTAAATTTATACAAATGTATAATTCAAAGAATTTCGTTTCTTTTCTTACCAATACTACATTACCACAAATCATTAAACTATTACCATGAGTAACTAATGATCCAAGATCAACTAATGCTGGACGACAGATAGGATTTCCTGTTAAAACTAACATCTGTGGTCGAAAATTTTTAACATGTTCTTGTACAGTTCCTAATTTCAATGTTGCATCAAGTGCTCTTCGATATGTATGAGCTTGTACAGATGAACCCCAATTAATTTCTACTCAATAAATATCGTTTAAATTAATCTTCACAAAATCGAATATTTCTCACCTGGTTTTGTTGTTCGAACATAGAGAAAAATTCCACTACTAGCAACTAATGTTATTAAAGCTGCCCACCTAAATCAAAAAGACAAGAATATAATTATTTATTTATTTTAATTGTCTTACCAATTAATAACAAACATTACTACAACACATAATAATGCGCCAACGAGTGCTAACCATTTATTATAATATCGAAAAGCTGGTCGCCATCCACTAGCTTTAGCTAGAGAAGCATCAAAGCATGAATAATTAACTAAAGCGTAAGTCATAAGAAAGAAATTGGAAATAATTGGTGCAATAACATTTAATTCACCTTGAAAAAAAATAGCAAAATTAAAAAACAAAATATATATTATTTTTAATTTGCTTTTACCAATTGCAGCGAATAAAATTGAAATAAAATACGTTAGAAAATATGCTCGATGTGGCTCATCAGATTTTCCATTTCCAACAGAAAAAAATTTTAAACACGGAAATATCATATCACGACAAACTGCTTGAAATACTTTTGGTGCGCCAACAAGACTTGCTAAAAAAAAACATTTTCTTTTCTTTTCTAATTATTATAATAGTTAGAATTCTACCTAGAGCACTTGATAGTGTTGCAGCAAATATTCCAGCTAATAGAAAGAAATAAAACAATTAAAAAAGAAAATAATCTATTTATTTTAACAAACCAATTATAATAGGACCAAATGCTGATATCATTCTCATTGTTTGATAATTATAAATCAAACCAGATTTACATTCTGTATCATTAATAACTGATGAACAATTAACTATTTGTATTATACTTCCATTTTTTCGTTCATAAAAATCCACTTAAATAATATTAAATTTAAATTTTCTTTTATTTAAATTTAATAAATCTTACAATTTACATCTCGACGTGTTGTACAACCTGCTACAATACAGAAAGTAAGATAAACAAATGAAGTGAGAGCTATTGCAACATTTGTACCAAGTGGAATGGAATGCGATGGATTCTTAAGAGACGATATGTAATTAAATATTTTTATTTATTCTAAAGAATTACTTTTAAATTGCCTGAAATATTCGCACCAGCAAGAATTCCAGTGACTGAAGGAAAAAAAAACGCCAAATACATGTTGGAATGTTTCACCATCTTGAAATCTAGGTCCAAAATTTTCTTTGATAATTTTCCCTAAGTAAAAATTTTTTTATATGAACAGTTTCTTTTTTTTAAAAACACACATGAATATCCTTCAAAACCATGTCGTCGTTTATATGGTGTAGGAGGTAAAAAAGAACCGATAAAAAAATTTAATAAAGATGCTGATAATGTAATAAGTAATGTTATTTGTACAACAGTTTCACCACGCATACCAATCAAAGCAATACCTAATATAAATGTCATTGTAATAACACCTAAATTTATATTGAAGAAAAAAAATTCTTTTGGAAAAATAAATTCCTACCGATTACTCGAACAACATTAACAGAATTTCCATCAACAACAGTACCAAATATTTTTACACCATGTTCCTAAAAAGACATTTTTACTTTATGAAATTAGATTATTCTTCTTTTATTATTTATATTACTTTAAGAAGATCACGAACTGTTTCAGCAAAACCAACTGCATACATGGCAGCTGCAACTGCATCTATTAAAAATTTATAAATAACATTTATTTTTATTCAATAGTCAAATTGTTACTAGCAAAAGAAAAAATTAAACCAATAGCACCACCAAATTCAGGACCAAGACTACGAGATATTAAATAATATGTTCCACCACCTTTAACTTCTCCATTTGTACAAATAGCACTCATTGATACAGCTGTAATAACGGTTACTGCTGTTGAAATTATAACGATAAGACATGCTAAACCCATACCAGCTTGTCCCGTAACCCATGATAAACGAAGAAAAAGCATAACACCAAATATATTTAATACACATCGAATCTAAATAGAAATAATTATTTGTTTATTTTTAATCGAATATTTCAACATACAAGAACACCAACAATCCATCCAAATTTGACAACTTCAATTCTTGGTTTTATATCTAATTGTGATGGTTGATCCATTCGTGGTTCTACTACACTTATCATTTCACTATTTAAATCAATTGTTGATCCTAATCGAAGTTTTGATGAAAAATGTGATGTTTCATGTAATGCTTCAAGTGTTGGTCGACTTTTTGGTCCAGGCGATGTTACTGAAAATAAATTTCTATAATGATCAACATGTGGTAAAGCATCAATTGTATCATAAGGATTTATTTCTCTATCTTTATCTTCCATTTGCATACGGTTATTATGAATATTTATTGGTAGTACTAAACCAGATGCTGTACTACTATGTTCACTATCATCATCACCAATTAATATTTTAATTTTTTTATCAGTTGGAGCTGGCGATGGTTGAACGATTGATGGTAAACCTTAATATAAATCATTTTTATTTTATCTTAACTTTTTTTATTATTAACATACTATTTGGAATACTAATTGCTTTCCCCAATGATGTATCTGTATTCGAATCATTACTAGACACCTTCGCTACTTGAAAACGTGCACTACTAACTGATCGTCCCATACCAGCGTTTGTATTATTACTATTAATCTCTGTAGTAATCTCATTGTGAGAAGTATTAGCATTAGACATAACTAATGTTTTGTAATCATCTAAAAGAAAAGAATATAATTAACAATAGTGATATATTATACCATCATGTTAAGAAAAGAATTATTAAAATTCGAAGACTTATATATACACTCGTTTGGATAGGAGGAAGAATCAGATTGTGTTTACTTACTTAATCAAAAAAATAAAGAATACGATTTCCTTTCACATGTCACTACATAATATACTATTTTGACAGGGATAAATTAATATGCACTACATGTTTAGTAAGAGATCAGCATGTAGTGATGATTATTAATGTTACTTGTTTGATAGAAAGAAAGCTTTTTCTTTCACTTTTCAATTGATTTCTTCTTTTTTTTTGACTTTTGTTATATGATTATATAAAACAAATGAAGTTAATTCATGCCATATGTTGATTTTGAAATGTTTATTTATCTTAGATGACAGGTCGAGATAAATGTGATTTTATATGATCGAAGACAATTGATACATTAAAAATTTGTCTGAAAAATAAATCTATTGTAAGAAGAAAAATAATATCCGTTATCCAAAAGAAAAAAAAATTAGTCTTCCCAATAAATCTAATAACAATGTGAATTGATCCTTTAATAAAACAAAACAACCATAGAAAAAGAAGACAACGAATGACATTTTTTATGGTGTGAATGGAAAAGATTATACATAGACGGAAGCAAATGACCTTACTAACTAATAAAAAAATACTCATAAAGAAAAATGACGTGCGTGTATGCGTTGTTTCCTCTTTAAACTTGCATTTCTATTCTTATGACAAAAGAGGTAATAATGAAGAATAAAATAACTCCTTATATATCTACTTTAGTGAAGATTTTTAATCGGAAAATTCTAAAGAACAAAGAATAAACGAGTATCTATGTTGGAAAAATATAAAATATTTAAGTCAATACTTCATACGTTTTCTCACCGCTCGCTATCAATAAATAGAATCGAAAAATTGTTGAGGGACTATTCTACAGTCTACTATTTCTATATAGGAGAAAGGTAATCAGATAGTTCATTCGATTTTCTCCTTCTATTCACACCTAAGAAACTCACTTGACTAACTAAACTCAGTGGAATCACTAAGTTTTACTGACAAACATAGAGAGACAAATATATAAGGGAAAAAAATCGTGGCAGAATGCATCAACTGGAAGAATAGAAGAAAAAGAAGAAGAAGAAAAAAAACGCCAGAGAAACCATGTTGCATTTTTGTGCAATTTGTCGTTTCTCTCTATTCTCCATTGTCGAGCACACGACATAAAGAAAACTTTATATACTATACCCATATTCTATCAACATGTTCAAGTACTACAAAAAAAACAAGGAGAAGAGAAGAGAAAAAGAAGAAAAAAAAAAGAAATGTTTTAAACACAAAAAATTAATTTACTTTATAATAATATTCTGTTTGAATAATACATTAACTAAATCTTTCGATTATGTATGTACCACTATTTATTGTTCTTACCATACGCAAATAAACGTTTGTCATTCAATTTACTTTTTCATCCGCTTAAGG